>BQNB010133097.1:0-13248 GCA_026074375.1 Tanacetum coccineum
TCATATTAATCCAAGGTGACTCGATTCAACCCATACTATAGAAGACTTGTTTTAGCTCAAGGCCGTGTTGATATGTTGCCCCAATTTTCCCATCATGTCACCTTTAGCATTTACAAACTGATATTTTTTTCCTAAGTAGAACTGTAAAAGTAAAAAATCTTACAGGATGGAAGCTAAGGGAATTGACGGCGTAGATATCATTCTGTTCTCTGTGGCATTTGTGTGAAGTTTTTGCTTTGTTGTTGTTCATCAAAATGATGCACACCAACCCTTCCTTCAATGGACCCAACCTATGAACCAATATTTAATTATCAACACAAAAGTATTAAACTAAACTAAACCAAACAAACATTATAATTTATAAGATATAATTCAACATGAAACATACCAAGAAACCTTGCTGATCAGGAAAGGCAGCAACACACCTAGTTTGGTATTTCAAGGGGGAAGTGATTCTTTTAAACCTTGCTGATCAGGAAAGGCAGCAACACACCTAATCAAATACATTATTTTCAAAATATAAGCAGATTACTCCACTACGGGCATTTATCCAATATTATGCGGACTACGCTAATAACAAAAATGCCGACTATGCACAATTAAACTTTCTAATAACAAAAACATCGAATGTTATAAATTTAGCATTAAATGATAATATATTACAAGAGAATACCTTGTTATGAGCATCAATTGCAGCCACAAGCATGTTTCAAGCTCTAATAAATTGGGGCTTACATGAACCCTAATTCCTAAAATAAGCCAAACACAAAATTTACACCAATTCGATGGGTAATTTGTGGGTATTCCGTGGAAAACTTCACACGAGATTTTTTCCATGGGAAAAGTCCGTGGGTAAAAGCTGTTTTTGTAGTAGTGGCAGGAACCAAATACATTCTTCCGTTTGTGCCATGTGCATTATAACTAGCACCCGTAGTCGAGTCCACCAACAAATCCCCCGGGTAACCTGGATACGCCCCTTTTCCATATATTATAGGACACGCGGATGCAGCCTCTAATGGTGCACTCGCATCCCTTTGATAATACCCATTCCTAAATGGGTTCGTGGTGGTACCAGCCAATAAGCTAGCCAAGTTAATCACCATACCGTCCATACCCACATCGTTGTTGGGTGCGACGAGTGGTGGGCTTTGTGGTCCGTAAATTGGCTGGTGGAACGGCCACGCACATTGACCCGGACATTGTGTCTCCGAGTTGCCAACCCAAATGTATGGAAATTTATATTTTTTTCCTTTACCATTGGCGGTTACGGTATTTGCTACTGCAGAGCTGTGTGTCCCACATCTGCCGGAGCAAAAACCTGTAACTGTCACATCGGCTGCCGTTAATACTATATTAACGGCATTTGGTGATGCAACTATTGAGGCAAGTTTAGCAAGGTGGTTATCGGTTAATGACTTCCCAAGAGAGTATTTCGGGTCGGATACTTGTTTACCAAGTCGGGTAGACACTGAAGCGGGTTTGGACAATTTAGTATGGTATTTCTCTGTGATTTTCCACCATGTTGCGACCGAGGGTTGTTGGGCTTGGGAATTGTATGATAACGAGGTGATGAAATCCGAGATAATGGCCTTTTGGGACGGCTTAAAGTTGCCATACCATATAAGATTCACGGAGATATTTCCGGCTAGGAGAGGACCATTATGGTATTCGAGTAAGTTAGATGAGTCGCGAACCAACTCATTTAGCCTTCTCGTTGCGAAACAAACATGGATAATGGATATTAAGAAGACGAAATGTTAGTAAAAAAGATTAATCATAAATTTTCATATAATCTATACTCATAAAAGAACTCTAGATACATGCATACAAGAACTAACAAATTTATACATTTTTCTTATTTTATTAATTTGTACAACATTTGATCTTCTGATTACGACTTGTTAATGACTTTAGACCAAAGTAGAACATGTCGAAGTAGATGGATCATACATAGCAGGAACCAAATACTTTCTTCCGTTCGCGCCATGTGCATTATAACTAGCACCCGTGGTCGAATCCACCAACAAATCCCCTGGGTACCCGGGGTACGCCCCTTTCCCGTAAACCCCAGGACACACGGATGCAGCTTCTAATGGCGCACCCGTATCCCCTTGATAATACCCATTTCCAAATGGGTTCGTAACCGTACCAGCCAATAAGCTAGCCAAATTAATCACCATACCATCTAAACCTACATCGTTATTGGGTGCAACTAGTGGTGCACCCTGTGGTCCGTAAATAGGCTGGTGAAACGGCCACGCGCATTGACCAGGACATTGTGTCTCGGAATTTCCCACCCAGATGTACACAAATTTATATTTATTCACTTTACCATTGGCAGTTACGGATTTTGCTCTACCAGAGCGGTGGGTCACGCATCTGGTGGAGCAAAATCTGAAACTGCCACGTCATTTGCTGTTAATACAATGTTAACCGTATTTGGTGACGCACCCTTTGAAGCAAGTTTAGCTAGATGTGTGTCACTTAATGACTTACCTAAGGAGTATTTTGTGTCAAATACTTGTTTACCAAGTCTAGTGGACAATGAAGCTTGTTTGGACGATTTGGACAATTTGTTATGGTACTTTTCGGTGGTTTTCCACCACGTGGCAACGGATGGTTGGTGTTCAGATTTGGATGATAACGAGGTGATGAAATACAAGATAATGGCCTTTTGGGACGGCTTAAAGTTGCCATACCATATTAGGTTGATTGAGATATTGCCTGTGAGGAGTTGGCCATTGTGGTATTTGAGTTGGTTCGGAGAATCTCTAACCAACTCAGTGAGTCGCCTTGTTGCGAAAGCAACATGTAAAATGGATAGTACAAAGAAAAAAGTGTAACATACAATTAAGCATAAAGTGGCCAAAAGTGTTAATAAGTGTGATCATATGGTGTTTAAAGTGAAGTAAAAGTGTATTTTGTATGACTATTGTTCATCCAATGGCCACATGAATGTTATGTTTGTGTGGCTTTTTGTAATATTTAGTCACACAAAGCATGTTTGTTTTGGGTATTTAGTCACATACAATTAAGCATAAAGTGGCCAAAAGTGTTGATAAGTGTGTTCATATGCTGTTTAAAGTGAAAAAATGTGTATTTTACGTGATTATTGATCATCTAATGACCACATGAATTTTATGTTTGTGTGGCCTTTTGTAATATGTGATCAAATTCAACCTTACTTTTCATTTGTCACGCGTCTCAAATTCATATGTGGCTAAATAATTAGCAAAAGATAACAGTCACCCTTAAATAATGTGTGACAAAACTTGACTGTATGATTTAGACACATAAAAAATTACTTCATGTGACCATATATGCCAATTTGGTCACATTGTTCAAGTGTGTGACATATATTTGTCACTATTTATATGTATATCGTGACTAAGCTTCAAGCTTACTTGTATTTGTCGCGCGTTCCAAATTCATATGTGGCTAAATATTATTACCAGTTACCTTTAGCCACATAATGTTCGAATGTGTGGCAATACAGTTCTAATGGTCACACATTCGAAATTTTCATGTGTGGCTAATTAGTACATGTTGTCTATTTTGGTACCTTTAGCCACATAAATATATGAATGTGTGGCCGTTCCATTTTGCCCATGTGTGACCAAATTCACTTTTTGTACTAGTGTAATGATATATATATAGGATAAGCCAAAATGAATTGAAAAAAATTACTAACTATTGCATGCACCTACGTGCTAATGAATATACTAATGCATTATGAGCTGAGCAAGAAGGTTCGTTCCTTTGTAGTTGTAATCCCATCCATACTTCATTTTTGACTTTGTAATTTTTTAGTTTAATAGGGTCCCCTAATACAACCATCAAATGGCTACTGCGGTACTAGCGATACTTCATCGAATAATGGGTAGGATGGTTCGGATAATGTGATTAAGAGTGATATACCTGTTTCCTATGCTAATCGCTTAAATGATGAACCAAGTAAGAAAGTTGCTAACAATTGTCTCTTAATCGCCCCGGCTAGTAATGGGGTTGATGTTGTCGTTTCAATAGAGTTAGTCGTAGAGGTTAAGGAGCGTTTCGAGAACTTTGTTTATGGGTTTTTTTTCAGGGCAAAAGAGTTGTGTATCAAGTGGTTGAAAACTATGTCAAGAACGCGTGTAGTAGATTTGGTCTTGTTTGTACTATGATGAAGTCAAAAGGTGTTTTCTTCTTCAAATTCAGTTCTAATGCGCGTATGGAATCAATGCTTGAGAATGGACCATGGTTAATACGTTATGTGCCTTTGATTCTTTGCAAGTGGTCTCGCTTGGCGAATGTGTCTAATTAAGACTTGAAGAGTGTACCGATTTGGGTTAAACTCCATGATGTCCTTTCCATGGCATTCATGGAGGATAGATTGAGTGCCGTTACTATAAAACTTGGCACCCCATTGGTGTTAGATACTTATACAACCTCAATGTGTATGGAATCATTGGGTCGGTTCAGTTTCGTGAGAGCAATGATCGATCTTCATGATGATGTTAAGTTAAAAGACACTATTATTGTGGCAGTGCCTAAAATTGAAGGTAATGGATATATTTTGCATTCTATTTGAGTTGAGTATGAGTGAAAACCGACTAGATGTTCAACTTGTAAGGTATTTGGTCATTCGTTGGACCAATGTCCTAAGAAAATTGTATCCGATGTGAATATGAAGACTCAAAGGCAAGTTGTTAGAGGTTCACCTGTTAGTCCCAAGTCTCAAGTTATCTACAGACTTGTTCAAAACACTGAGTGTTAAGAAGACGAATAATAGACAAGCCAAACCGAAAGATACAAATTTAATAAGGTTTGTGTATACAAAAAGAGAGTTTTCGCTAATGAATATGTTATAAAAGCAAAAAAGAATGAATGAATACATTATACATATCTTCCTATATTCCTAGTATATAAAGTCATTTAATATCTGTATACAATGGTTCTTCTTGTTGCTTATACCAAAGTTGAGCATGTCGAAGTAGATGGATCATACATAGCAGGAACCAAATACTTTCTTCCGTTCGCGCCATGTGCATTATAACTTGCACCCGTAGTCGAGTCCACCAACAAATCTCCCGGGTACCCGGGATACGCCCCTTTTCCATATATTCCTGGACACGCGGATGCAGCCTCCAATGGTGCACTCGCGTCCCCTTGATAATACCCATTTCCAAATGGGTTCGTGGCCGTACCAGCCAATAAGCTAGCCAAGTTAATCACCATACCGTCCATACCCACATCATTGTTGGGTGCGACGAGTGGTGGGCCCTGTGGTCCGTAAATTGGCTGGTGGAACGGCCACGCACATTGACCCGGACATTGTGTCTCCGAGTTGCCAACCCAAATGTATGGAAATTTATATTTCTTTCCTTTACCATTGGCGGTTACGGTATTTGCTACTGCAGAGCTGTGTGTCCCACATCTACCGGAGCAAAAACCTGTAACTGTCACATCGGCTGCCGTTAATACTATATTAACGGCATTTGGTGATGCAACTATTGAGGCAAGTTTAGCAAGGTGGTTATCGGTTAATGACTTCCCAAGAGAGTATTTCGGGTCGGATACTTGTTTACCAAGTCGGGTAGACAGTGAAGCGGGTTTGGACAATTTAGTGTGGTATTTTTCAGTGGTTTTCCACCATGTTGCGACCGAGGGTTGGGCTTGGGATTTGGTGGATAACGAGGTGATGAAATCGGAGATAATGGCCTTTTGGGACGGCTTAAAGTTGCCATACCATATAAGATTCACGGAGATATTTCCGGCTAGGAGAGGACCATTATGGTATTCGAGTAAGTTAGATGAGTCGCGAACCAACTCATTTAGCCTTCTCGTTGCGAAACAAACATGGATAATGGATGAAACGAAGAGAAAATGTAGCAGAAAACGAATAGGAGCCATTTTTGTAAAGAATCTGTTGATAGAATTGTGAATAAGAAAGTTGTGAGTTGATGATGAAAATGGAAGTTTATGATGTGCTATTTATACATGTCAAGTTGGCTAGCTAATTTCTTACTTGTCTATTTTAAGAAAGAACAAAATATATAAAATAATTGATGCATGTATTCCAGCTGCAAACAGTATCTTTCACGGGGTTTCTTTTAATAGAGAACGCGCTTAAGAGACGAGTGGTATTTCTAGAATTGGATAAACCTGTCTAGAAGAAACTGCACTCACATATGATCGAATCTTAGCTGCTTAAGTAATAATATAGAGTTAATTGCATTTTTGGTCCCTGTGATATGACCAAATCGCACGTTTGGCCACATAAATCTTAACCGAAAGTGCAGTTTTAACGTGTATTTCACTTCTACGGTTTTACCGCTGAGAGCAATCGCACTCGTCTTTAATTGGTAACTTTTATTGTTATCCTAAGATTTATGTGCTTTTAGCCTGGTATTAATATTGATCAATTAGTCACTGGGTTCAAAGTGTAGAATTAATTGAGATAAACCTGTCCAGAAGATATTGCACTCATATATGATCGAATCTTAGCTGCTTATGTAATAAAATACGTAGTATCGGATAAGCTTATATGAAAAAGATACTAATTATTGCATGCAAGTACGTACTAATGAATATACTAATGCATTATGAGACTCATGAAACCTTATAAATCATTTCCACGACTATTGTCTAAAATAATCATAGTACTAATTTATCTATTATTTTTGTTATTCGGTTAAAGTAGTATATGTAAAATAATGAGATTTCATGCATATTTATAATATGTAATACAACATGACTTGAAAATAAGTTAACATAACCCTAAATCTAATGGAGGCGTAGCCTACGCCTGTGATTAGACTTGTGCCTTATTTAACATAACATCTAACACTCTCGGACATGCAGTTTGAACGGTATGTCCTAGACGTACAAACGGGGTAAATGTTGAAATCACTTTCTTCTTTTATTTTTTCTTCTCTTCTTTGTTGTTCGATTGCACGGAGATGGATTTGTATTTGGCGACATAACTATATACTGCTTTGCGGTTTCCTTCATTTTTTATGACGTTTGTCTTTTTACGTCATTGCTTGCTTTTCCTTTAGGAGGAAGCGGAAATTTGGTGATCATTTTTTGTTGTCAACGACAATGATCTTCGACAACAAAGACAATTAGATGATGAAGAAAAATTATGATGAACGAATGCAACACAACATATATATTTTTTTGCGTTTCGATAGATAGGGTTGAGGGTTTATGCATTGAATACAAAAAAGAAAATCATAGTTAAAACAAAAGCAATAAAGAGAAAATAACGCGATCTCACCGGATCATCGACAGCTAGCCGGTGACCGGAGGATAACAAATCTTATTGGTGGATATTGAGACTGTGAGAACAGTTGAGAGTGAAAGCCATTTCGGCGAGAAAATTAGTTATTTCTCATTAGAATTGAAATGAAGATACATAGTCCTATTTATAGAACTACAGTCAACTACAAAAATCAAACTACTGAAACATAAAGCTAAGCTAAACAACTAAGCTAAAACAAACATTAAGCTAAGCTACACTATTACAACACTGTTACATTGGATTATAGTACACTTGAATCTTTTCAATAAACTTGGACTTGGAAGGCTTTATACATCTTGATTGCTTGACAACATTGTAAACTTGATGACTTGATGAAGTTGTATTAGTGTGGCCTTCTTTACCCGGCCTTCTTTACCCCCCCCCCCCCCCCAATAAGTTGGCAATGTGTATGGATCACATATGCCAAACTTAGATAAATAGTTGTAATATAGAGCTTTGGGTAATCCTTTGGTTAAGACATCAGCAGCCTGTAACTTGGATGGTATGAAGATTGGAAGAACTTGATTAGCCTTTATCTTGTTTCTCACAAAGTGATAATCAAGTTCTATGTGCTTAGTCCTTACATGATGAACTGGATTTGAGGCCAAAGCTATGATGGATTCATTATCATAATATATAAGAATAGGAATGGCTGTATGAACTTGTAAATCTCTGAATAAGCATTGTAGCCAAGTGATTTCACAGGTACAGTCTGTTAGTGCCCTATATTCAGCTTTAGTGGATGATCTTGAAAATACTAATTGCTTCTTTGATGACCAGGAGATTAAACATGGACCTAGAAAAATAGATGAACCAGTGACTGATCTTCTTGTGATTGGACAAGAGGCCCAATCATTGTCACAATAGGCAAATAGACTGAAGTTTGTCTCTCTGGGAAAATATAAGCCTTGTCCTAGACATAGCTTAATATACATGAGAACTGTGTAAAGATCATCCATGTGGGTAGTTGTTGGTTGATGAGAAAATTGGCTTAGAGCTTGGGCTGCAAATGATACGTCAGGTCTGGTGATGGTAAGATAAATCAACTTGCCAACCAATTTTCTATATAGGGAGGGATCAGGGAGTGCTTCACCATCTGTGAGATTTAGATTCTTAATAGGATTCAAAGGAATAGTAAAAGGCTTGAGATAGTAGCATCTGCACACTGCAAGAGATCTAAGGCATATTTCCTCTGGGACATAACAAGGCCTTTGGAGTTTTAAAGTGTCTCAATGCCTAAATAGTAATGAAGAGATCCAAGATCCTTGATGCTGAATTGCTGATCAAGTTGTTGCCTGCCAGATGGCTTGAATTAGGAGGGGACTTGTTCATTCCCAGTGAGTAAGAATGTCATCCTCATAGATGAGAGAAGAGTATTAAATTGAGTGCCTTTGGTGAGAGTAAACAAGAAGTATATGCTTAACTCTGTAAAATAAGCCAAATGTTAGAAAGAAAAGATGTGAGTTTGGGTAAAACACTGTCTGTTTTACTTATTTCTGTCCATAAAGTGACTTTTTGAGTTTGCAGACTATGGTTAGGTGAGACAGAGGAGTAGGATTTCCTTGTAACGGGGAATAGACAATTTTTTAGATTTCTTTAATGAATGATCGCACCATATAAGAAAAAAGCATTGTTGATGTCTAATTTTGCTCTAATTATTTTGGTCCACATCCGATTTTTACATTTTGCTCTAATAATAGCCCATGCAACTATTTTACGATTTGTGACGGTTTTGAATATATTGGTCACATATGAATCACCTTATTGTGGCCATTCACATAATTTAGTTCACAATTTGGTGATATGTTGTGGCTATTGTTATAGATGCAGTATTGTCACATGATCGTGCATAGAAGTATATGTACTATTACACATTAGCTTTTGGCAATGCTAAACACAAACGAAAGCTTTTTAAAACACCGTTATTAAGTTAGTGAGTACAAATTGTACTAGATAAATAATAGAATAAAAAAAGTTATGTCAATAATAAAGTGTTATGACCATATTCTGTTTAACAGTGAAGATATGTGTTATTTTGGTGTGACTATTGACTAATCCAATGGACCACATGAATTTAATGTATTTTGTGTGATCCTTTTCTATTATTTAGTCACACAAAACATGTTTTCTTTTGAGGTATTTAGTCACATACAATTTAAGCCTAAAGTGACCAAATGTGTTAATAAGTGTGACAATATGTCTGTATTAAGGGAAGAAATGGTTTTTTGTTGTGACTATTTGACTCATTAAATAGCCAACATTAAGTTTATGTTTGTGTGGCCTTTTGTAATGTTTTTGTCACACAAAGAAGTTTGTTTTGGGTATTTAGTCAACATACTTTTAAGCATAAAGTTGCAAAAAATTGTTATTAAGTATGACCAGAAATGCTGTGTAAAGTAAAGTAATGTGTATTTTGTGGGACTATTGATCATACCAATGGCCAACATGAATTTTATGTTTGTGTGGCCTTTTGTAATATTAGTCATACATAGCATGTTGGTTTTGCGTATTTAGTCACATTTACACTTTAAGGAATAAATATAAATGTGGCCCATATGTCTTAAATTAGTGTGATAATATGTTGTTTTAAAGTGAATGAAATGTGTTATTTTGTGTGACTTTTGTTCATCCAATGGCCACATGAATATTATGTTTGTGGTGTGGACATTTGTAATATTCTTCAGTCTCACAAGCATGTTTTTTTTTGGTATTTTAGTCACATACAATTAAGGACCATTAAGTGACTAAAAGTGATATTTAACGTATGACCATTTGTTGTTTAAAGTGAAAAATGGTGTTTTTTGTCTAGTGTTTAATGTTATCCAAATGGCACATGATTTTTTATGTATTGTGTGTCCTTTTGTAATAGTTTAGTCACACAAATGCCTGTTTGTTTTAATAATTATAGTCACATACAATTAAGCTTACATTAGTGTCCAAAAGTGTTAATAAGCATGTGACCTTATGCTTTGTTTACAAGTGAAGAAAGGTGTATTGTTGTAGTGACTATGTTCATCCCAATGGCCACATGAATGTTAGGTTCTGTGTGGCCTTTTGTATATTTAGTCACAACAAAAGCATGTTTGTTATTGGGTATTTAGTCTCATTACAACTCTAAGCATAAAGTGGCCTAAAAGGTGTTAAGTAGTGTGTCCTTATGTGCTGTTTAAAGTAAAAGAAATATGTATTTTGTGTGTTTCTTTATCATCCAATAGCACACATTAAGTTTATGTGTGTGTGCCTTTTGTAATATTTTGTCACACATGCATGTTTGTTGTGGGTATTTAGTCAATACAATTAAGCATAAAGTGGCCAAAAGTTGTTAATACATTGTGACATTATGCTGTTTTTAAAGTGATGAAATGTGTATTTGGTGTGGACTATTGATCATCAATGGCCACATGAATTTTACTATTTGTGTGTCCTCTTTGTTAATATTTATTCACCAAAAAAGCAAGTTGTTTTTGGTATCTAGTCACATACAGTTAAGCATTATAATTAAGTGGTCTAATGTGTTAATATGTAGTGACTCATATTGCTGTTTAAAGTGAAAAAATTTTGTATTTTGAGTCCCCACTATTTTTCAATCCAAATGGCACATGGAATTTTTGTTTGGGTGGACTTTATAATATTTAGTCACTCAAAGCATGTTTGTTTTGGTATTTCGTCACATACCACTTAAGCATATAAAAGTGCACCAAATGTGTTCAATAAGTGTGAACATTATAGTCACATACAATTAAGCATAAAGTGGCCGAAAGTGTTAATAAGTGTGACCATATGCTGTTTAAAGTGAAGAAATGTGTATTTTGTGTGACTATTGTTCATCCAATGGCCACATGAATTTTATGTTTGTGTGGCCTTTTGTAATATTTAGTCACACAAAGCATGTTTGTTTTGGGTATTTAGTCACATACAATTAAGCATAAAGTGGTCAAAAGTGTTAATAAGTGTAACCATATGTTGTTTAAAGTGAAGAAATTTGTATTTTGTGTGACTATTGTTCATCTAATGAACACATGAATTTTATGTTTGTGTGGCCTTTTGTAATATTTAGTCACACAAAGCATGTTTGTTTTGGGTATTTAGTCACATACAATTATGTATAAAGTGGCCAAAAGTGTGACCATATGTTGTTTAAAGTGAAAAAATGTGTATTTTGTGTGACTATTGTTCATCCAATGGCCACATCATATTTATGTTTCTGTGGCCTTTTGTTATATTTAGTCATACAAAGAATTAAGCAAACAATGACCAAAAGCGCTAATAAGTGTGAGCATATGCATCTTTGAGTCACATTTAAGAAATCAAGATATATCAAAACAAATTCAAATACAATAAAACCGGAATGTATATAACTGAACCAAATATAAAATTGTAATGTCGTACATAATAAAATTCTCAATATTTTAAGGATTTCTGAAGACTCTTCTTCTTAGCTTGCCTTTGCATTGCATCACTAGAGACGTAAACGTTTTTGCGCTTCGTTTGTAATTTAGGTGCAGTTTTGTTCTCAACATTCATTTGTATGGTACTTGGAGGTGTTGCTTGTAGGAAAAAAAAGCCGCGTTTATCAAACACTGAATTAAATATGAAGAATTATATATATGTAGGTTGATAAAACACAGGTATGTACCTTTGGATCGAAAATCACTTGATCCTTTGGCCATGCAAAAAAACCACCTACTGCATCCTTAACTGTTTTGAAACCGTTATTTCCTACATCCGGTATGCATGCTGCATCCACTAAAGATGTATCAATTGACACTTTGTAGCAATCCTTCGGGAGTTCTTTGTTATGAAGCATTTGTTTTCCATCAGTCTTGTATACGGTACCCAAACCAATAATAGTTGATTTCTTTGAGTGCCACAGTTTGCACTTAATTGCCTAAAAAAATAATTTGTTGCATGTATGTATCAGAAATTAATTAAACAAAAGAATATATGAACATGTTGAAATACATACTTGTGGTAGTACTAGTAGTGGAGACACATTTTCTTGTGATTAGGAATCTTGACGTGAAGAATCCTTTCGTATTGATCTAGTCATTTTCTTAGATCCGATAGATTTAACAGTTTCACATGGGGATGTTTTATTACTTACCCTTGTTTCCATTTCCTTTTCCAAAGTTGCAAGTCCATTATACTTCTGAATGCTCGCGTCATTCTCACATCCAACAACAGTTGTTTCGCCCTCCTCATCAGCGCTGCTATTTATAGTATTAATGTCCACCGGAGACACCTGCAATATAAATTAAGAAATGCATAGACTTATCAGTTTAGGATCAGTGCCTACGATTTATAGTGTGGGGATTAAAAGTCTTCTTGATGCTGTTTGGATTACTGCTGTTCATGTTTGAAGTTAATGCTGCTTGGTTGATTTAATGCTGCTAGTGAACTTCAAAGAAAAATATGCCAAGTGTTTACTACTGCTAGTACAAAGTTAGTACTGCTAGTGAATATTAGTACTGCTCATGGTCAAGACTGCTCAGAGAAGTTAATGCTGATGAAGAAGTTAATACTGCTAATGTATAAGTTAGTATTGTTTGTTAGTTAGTACTGTTTAGTATATAAGTTAGTGTTGTTAGTGTTTATTAGAAAATGAAATTGTTAACAACATCAAAAATGTCTTACATTTGGTGGTGTCAATTGACTTGACATTGACTGAAACTGCTTGTAACACCCCCAAATTGGGTCGCAGCGGAATAAGGGTCTGGGGCGTGTTACTTCTCAGATCAATAACACAAGATAATATAAGAACGACCAAAAAGTCGTTTAAAACTGATACATTGGATTTAATAAAGCATGTGTTACAAAAGCCCGAAGCTTTACTTGTTTACTTGTTATTATTACAAAGATTTCTAGCCCATAACAGATATACAAAATGTAATGCGACTAAATCTTTAATGCATGACTTCAAAATATAACCACCAATGTATCCTTCGCACCTCGTGCTTAATGAC
>BQNB010133098.1:0-18521 GCA_026074375.1 Tanacetum coccineum
ACATGCGATAAACGACAGTGCCTTAACCAGCTCTTAGTCTTTGACGCTTTTGATAGAAGACAGATCGGAGAAGTCTTTAGCATGTCATCAAGAGAAATAGTGTACAAATTTATGTCTCGGGAGCCTGAAAGTAGATCAACACCTTTTAAATTTCGAATAAAGCAAGTGTTTTTTCAAAATGCAACTTCAAGATCCGCATCACAAAATTGTCCAACAGAAAACAAGTTATGTCTAAGCCCTTCAACATAATACACCCTTGAGATAATTACATTCCCCTACTGATAGTCACCATACCTCATGATCTTTGCAACTTGGTCGTTTTTGAATTGAACAGTACCCAGAAATTTACTAACGAAGTTCATGAGCTAAGAGCGGTTCCCTGTCATATGTTTTGAACATCCAGAGTCCAGATACTAGAGAATAATCTGGACAACCTGTCATTGACAAGAGAAGAGGAATATGGAACATCTGTAGCATTGGATCCCCACAAATGAGTGGGTTCCGAGTTGTTAGCAATTTTAGATTCTGCAATCTTAGCTTTTTTACTCGAACATACTGATTTTATTTGTTTGGGTGTCATAATATAGACTTTAATCTCTGGTTTTGGTGTTTCAACTGACTTAGGAGTGGTTTCCTTAAGATGCACTATTTTCTTGGGAGTGATCCTAGTTAAAGGGCACGAGTTACCAACTATAGTGAAAAATCGTCTTGTTGGTTTCCACTTATATCCTACATCAGTGAACACTTTACCCGTAGGTTTCCAAGCTTTTCACATTTTATTTCTTTTAGATTTAGATTTCGAACGCACATTCACAAAATCAATAAGACACATATCATGATTAGCATCAAACAAACATTTGTTACAGATAGCACAAAGATATTCAAACTTAGCATTTCTCACAGAATGCTTAACAAGTGCATTACCGATAGATTCAGAAACAAAATTCGTCTTATTCAAACTAGATTTAACTTTCCTAGGGTGGTCTTCTACTTTATTCTTCTGATTGCTATGTGGTGGTCGCGTGATCCTATTGTTCTTTGTATTGCCTGAAGGCTTTGATCCGCTAGCACTAGTAGTAGGTTTTACTCCTGTAGAAGTCAACAAAGGCTTGTTAGAATCTTTGGTTTTAAGAGAATCAGTCTGTTTAGAAATATTGCTTGAAGATGTGACAAGTTCAGCACATCTAACTCTTTTGTCCTTGTTCATTGGTGTGACAGCAACTAACTTTTCTCTAGGTTTTGGTGAATTAGGGCATGTCTTAGAGGTATAGACTAACAATTCCTGAACATGTTTTGTAAACATGCAAGCAGATTCTAATAGAGGTTCACTAGGATACTGTGTTCTAGCATGTTTTACAAATCCACGAAGAGTGTCAGTATATTCTATAGTCTTCTCAATGTAAACCTCATGAGCATCCCTATTGTTCTTAAGCCTAGGAGAAATAGGTTCTATGTCAAGCTTGAACATTCCTGGAGCAAGAGTGGCATTAGGTTTTGAAACCACAGTATTGACAACATTTTTCCCTTTAAGTTTCCTTAATTCATTTTTCAATGCTGTAATAGCAAAAACCTTTTCTTGAAGTTGAGCATTTAAATCCGAATTTTCAACAGACTTTGCATTAATTTGAGCAATTAAAGAGTCACAATGTTCTTTTGATTGAACACGTGTCTTTCTAATTGAGTCAAATTGGTCTTTGTAAATTGATTTCAAATGCTCTCGTTCTTTTCTCAAATTTTCATTTTCCGAAAGTAATTTTGCCACACTATGTTCCAGTTCAATGTTGATTGTTTCAATCTCATCAATATCTTTCTTTACATTTTCCACACTATCTTTTCCACTCAAAGATTTAATCCTATCCTTCAACTTTCTGATGACCATGTCCTTTTCTTGTGACTGAGCTTTCAATTCATTTAATTCAAATAATTGATTAAATGTAGGATCATTTTGGTTTTCACAAAAATTGTCCTTTTGAAAAACTTCTTGATTGAGTTGAGTTGTTAATTCCAAAGAAATGAAATGCTTTTCAAGTGTTGAATAACTTTTAAAAAGTTTATCGTAAACATCTTTTTCAATAAAATCTTTCTTTTTGAGAAGCTCAGTCTCAAGTTCCAGACACTTATTGCATTCATTCACACATGATTTTTTCACATCAAAACTATCCACATAATTTACAGCAATATGCACAATTTCTTGAGACATGATTTGTTTCAGGACTTGATCATTATCAATGCTTAGCTGTTTGATTTGAATTTCAAAAGCGTTTTTGTCTACATAACACTGATCAACAGCCGCTTTCATTTGCTTAAAAACAGTTTACACTTCAGTAATTTCATCTAAAAGAGTTCTATCAAACACATTAAATGTGTCCTTTAAAACTTTTAAAGATGGAATTATTTCAGTTACAAAACACACTTTGGTATGTTCAAAACCCCATGTACGAGCAGTAATAGCATCGGATGTGGTTCTCTTTTTTACAACATTGTCAAAATTGGCTAGTTTTTTATATTTTAGCTTTTTAAGACTTTCATTTACCAAACTTACCTTAGGAAGTTCACTAGGAGCTTCAATTCTAACATGTGTATCTGATGTGACAGGTGTTTCAGAAAAAGACGAATGTTTTAACCAGAAAGCTTGTTCTGCAGACAATTCTTTTTTAGTGACAAAAGGTTTACCAAAATCTTCTTTTATCTTATTCAACTTTGAATAATCAATTAGAGAAATCTTAATTTTCTTTTCTATTGAAATTGGATCATTTTATTTATCAAGCATCTTTGATCGACTCTCTTCTTTAAAAATCAATGTCTCTTCATCATCAGTCACAAAAATCATAGCATGTTCTTTAGCAATAACACTACCATCATATAATGTTGGTTGAATCCACTGAGCTTTTTTAAGATGGAACAAATTTTGATAACCAATAGCTTGTTTGTGAGTGTCATCGTGAAAAACTTGTGGTTTCGTAGCATATGCATTGCTTGTGTAGATCGATACATCTTACAAATAATATTCTCCAGTTCTTTATTTTGTTTTTCCAAAACAATTTCCTTGTCAATGTATTTAGATTCTTTTTCTTTAGATTCTGTTTTGAAAACAGTTAATGTTTTTGATAAAGACTCCTTTTCTTTGACATTATAAAAAAGAGTTTGTTTAAGTGTATTGATTTCCTACTGAAAAGCCGCAAGCTTTGCATTTCTATCCCGAATTAAATCATCCATTTGAGAATCTATTAATTTTTTGAGTTTATTCAAATCTACATTAAGTCTTTGTTCAAAAATGGTGAATCGTTCTTTGTATCTCTCAAGCTAAGCGGTTAATGATTCATTTACTATTTTATTTGTATGATTTTCCTTATCTAGATGAGCTACGTAATCAGTAATTTGTTCAACTAAAGATAGCACCAATAAAGCATTAGGTGCAGAAGAATTAGTATCCTGAATAACCGCATCTTGTGACTCTTGCAGATATTGAGAATACGAAATGATATTACTATCACTATGTATCTCATTATCTTGAAAATTGTCAATATGTGTTTGTTCAGAATACTGCATCTCTTGCACATCCTGATTAATCATATCATTCGGATAATGTTGATCCTAACTTAAGATCTATTCTTTAGCTTGTAAAGAGTATGTTACCTTGGATAAATCCAAAGTAACAATGGTAGAAACTTTGTGTAAATATTAAAGAGTATGCGGAATCTACTCTTAAACACTTAGAAGAATTATGAATGTATCAGTAAATATGAATGAACAAAGATGTAACAAAAAGCTTTAATATTATTAAGATCAATAATACGAGTACTCTGTCTAGTACTAGGGTTTACAACCTTGAAGCTATGAATATCTAAATCGTATATGAATGTATGTCTAACAATATGCCCTAGGACCTCCTTTTATACACTAAGGAGTCCTACAAGGCTTACAATACTTTCCTAATATATCATGATATTTTCTATAAACAAACATAATCTCTTAAACAAATAAGTTATACATATCTTCTATACAAATAACTAATACTTATCTTCGTAAGTATTCTTGTTCTTCAATCAATCTTTATCTCTTCTCTGATAAGCTTTTGATCTTATCTCTGTCAGCATAAACCTTCCAGCAGTTGTAATCACTTAGCAGTTGTAACTGAGCAGTAGTAATTCTAAGAATCATCTTGAAGTCTTTTAATCCAAACAATCCTCCGCTAAACTTGATGTTAATCTTCTAAATCTTCAAGTTTCTTCATTAAAAGTCTTTACCATAATCAGGAGGATACATTCAAACACTTCTATGATTCTTTTGTTGCTTTACCAAGAGCTTGAGAAGTTGATAACACATCTCATTCCTGTGGTCAGCTTGAAGCCTTTTGTCCAGCATGTTTGTGATTGTTATTGGTGTAAAGGGATATCTCTTTTCAACCAACATAAATATATGAAGATTTTTAAACTTTACAAAGTGCACTCCACAAGAATCAAAGAAAAAGAGATAAGGAAAGTGAAAGATTATTAGAGAGAAATAAAGAGGTGGAAGATTACACACACACACAAATTATGAAATGGTAACCAACACCCTCTCCATGTGTGGAGAGGTTCCCTTTATAGCCCTAGAGCCCATGAGGTCATATGGGCTTTCTAACTTGGGCCGGTCTTGCTATTCTTGGGCTTTGACCTCGAAACATAGGACAATATTGATTACAATCCAACCCGTTGAACCAGACTTAGCCTATAACTTACCAAGACTAGTTACGACTAATAAGACCGATAACATCTCTTGTTTCGACTTATATTAAAAATTAAGGCTAACAAATCTCCCCAATGTTGAGGTCTTTTCTCACCACTCCTCCGTACCACCTTTGACGTTTGAGGATGTGACTTTGACGTTTATGTGCGTTTGCCTTGTATTGGTCTTGTCTTGTTTGTAATGGCTTTGTCATTCATAGCTTTTGTGATCTTGTATCTTGAGTCCTTTTATCTTTTTGACATTGAGTTCTTTAGAATCGTTAACTGTGCAATCATCTCCTGACAGAACATCGTGATTTGACTTTCTTGATCAACTTGTGCTCTTGACCAACATGCTCTTACTTGTACATTCTTTGTTGAACATATAATTGATTATATTCTAACAAGCTCCCCAAGTGATGATACATTATTTGCCTTTGAGGCTCTTTGATAGTGGGGAAGATAAGATCAACTATCATTGATGTTTGAACGATTGACTTTGAAAGCATTGAGTAAGTGCAATGTTGGTTTATGAATACCGACTTCGCTGGAATGAGGCTGCAACACCGTCGTCTAAACCTGAAATAAGACAGTTAGCAATAAAAAATGAATATGGCTTTGTCATTCATCTTGACTTCGGTGCATTAACCTCGGATTTCCCTGTTAATAGTATAAATACTATACTCTGTCATCATGTAGCTTACAAAGAATCTCCTTGACTAGGTTTTTCCAGCTCCAAGCGTAGGATCTTCTAACACAGATGTATTAGATTCACCATGCTTGCTAGTTCTCATTACCGGAAACTTCCTCAAAGCAGACAACAACTGTAAGAAGTGAATCAGATAGTTACTATCTTTCTGATTAAGTTATCAATTCATTTATTGGACCAAAATCGATATCCAGTTAGCACAAGCTTGATTCATGTAGAATCTTGCAAGTCACCTACCAAGAGCTTGTTTGATGTTGGCTCAAGCAGGATTTCCATCTTCACTGTGAATATTAAGTGTACTGCGGATTACTGGCAAGACTCAAGGATAATGCGTAGGACTCTTTGTTACAACTTGTGAACTTTATGGTGTTCAGCAAGTGTATTTTGACTTGTTCCTAAATGAGATTATAATTTGATCTCTTCTTGGCTCTAGAACTCAGATTTGTGCACTTTTATTTTTAGTAATCGTAGGCTGGAGCAGACTGCCACTATTCAATATTCACAATCTCGGAGTGAGAATTTCAATAGCATAACGTGTGTATCTCCGTGACAGATGAGACAAGTTTCTTTTTAGAGAAAACCCCTAAAGGCTGGGAAGGGTTGTTCATTGCATACTGGTGTCCATGATTCGTCTTCAATAACAACAAACATCATTTGTGAATTTGATAGATTATTGTATTTGATCCCGGTTCTGCTAAGTCGTTTGGAGGGCTTCTTTGTTTTCACCCATTATCTATACATTTCTTTTTATTCTTCAACCCCTTCAAGTGCTTACCAATATGTCATTACTAGACACCTTTGTTGTGATTGTTCCAAGTGTTAGCTCAATCTTAGTCGGCCATTTTTCCACTTTTACTCATTTTCATCTCCAATCATACCTAAGGACTGCTATTTCTAACTATGGAGTGGCCCTTGGTAGATCCCTACCGGGTTTACTGGTGATCGTAGACATATACCTAACCTAACCACCTTATGACTTCAGAATCGTCGTGAAATAATAGGTTGTTGGGTATAAGATCGAACCATAAAACCATTTTCTAACATTGTTATTTTCAAATACCCCCCTACACATGTGCTCCGAGATTCGAAATTGTTTTAGTCATATGAGAGGACGAGAGTTTGCACTTAGAACTAAAGATCACATCGTATATATCAAATTTAATCACATTGTCTCCGCCTTATTTAAATAATAAACACTTAGTATATGAAATACCAATGATTAAAATTTGACATGAAAAATTCCATGGGGATAAAAATTATACCACGATATTGCATGAATTCAGATTCCCGGATAGCTCTCCCTCAACCCAATATATGTGGGAATATCAAATATTTATTAAAAAACTTGACGATTAAAAAAATAAACTGACATTATTAGAAATGAAAAATTGATATGACACCACAAAATGTTAAAGACGGAGTGAGATGCCTTAGTGAACAATGTATATTAATAATTGACATTGTAAGCTTCCACATTTTAATTTCACAAAATGTGTTTGGATACATAAAATTTTCATTTGTGAGATGTACCCAACACATTAAAAAGCTTTGTTTTAAAAAGCTCCCCCTCAGAAATTGATTCACATAAAATGACATTCTACGAACTATAATTCTTGAAAATTATTCGAGAGGGGTGTTGAACACACAATTTTATCAAATACCACTTTTTATGGAAAAAGACCACAAATTATATTGTAGACAATTTTGACATTGAAAGTTCTTTTTGAAAAATTGTGTTCAACGATTTTAAAAACATGATAGAAGACTTCTCTTCTATTTTAGAGTAAGCGCACTGAGGCGTACACTCCCTTTTACATTCGGGACCGAGTTATGCACTGAAATGTACATAAGTCATTAAGAAAAATTAAGAAATGACATGTTTTGAAAGCGTTAGAAACTCCTGTTCGAACTGAGTAAGTCATTATACACGCCCGAGTCCGAGTGTTAATGCAACATTTACTAGGTACGTAAATGATATCGATTCCAGAGAGACATTCGAGAAATTCTATTTTGGTAATTTTTGAAAATTTTCTGATTTTATATTTTGTTTTTCTAGGTTTTATATTTTTCTATTTTCTTTTTGTTGGTTTTATATTTTTGTATTTTCTTTTTCAAAAATTTTATAAATCAAAAATAAAGAAAGGATAAAAATATATTTACAAATTGATGTTTGATGGATCAAGCAGATTCAATTGCCAGAACCTCCAGTTCTTCTGGAGTCAAACATCTCATACCGAGTTGTCTGAAAGAGACTTAAAACCTATCTTCCGATAAGGCTTAGTGAACAATCAGCTAACTGGTAATTCATTTCCGACAAAGAATAATTCAAAACAATAACCCCTTTTCAAAACCTGTTCCTATTGATGAAGTGATATCTGAATCTATTTGCTAGGTACGGGAATGCTGGACTGGAATGCACGAGAAGGCAATGGCTTGCCTTCGAGTCCCAATCATAGTATTTTATCAAAGTGAAAGCCATAATCTGTGAGCTGAGTTCTCATCCATAGAACTTGTACGCAGCACGCAGATAAAGACACATACTCGGCTTCTGCTGAAGACATTGAAGTGCAGTCCTGCTTTTTGGATGACCAGCTGACTAACTTATCACCACCTAGAAATTGTATGCCACCAGATGTGCTCTTACGAGAATCGAGACAAAAAATTGCCCGCCGTTGAAAATTTTCCGAGATCTGAAAAAGCATGTTAGTTTTCGAGAACCGGTGTCCTTCGATACAGAGACCTATGTTAATGGAGTCCCTTATAAGGTATCTCGAAAGATCCGTTTAACCGCAGCGAGAAGTTTCTTCAGTCGGGTTTCGCTTGATAACGAGCACAATAACATGTTGCATGTACAATATCCGGTTTAGACTTGCTTGTTAGTTAATGAGTGCTCCGACCAACTACATATTTCGTCTGTCGAACCGGTAAGTACCACTCACGTCAGCCTCAAGGTGTTTAGTTAGCCATTGGTGTACCCAAGGCTACTCACAAGAGGTCATAATACCTTCATTTATGTATCTCTGTTGAGCATACTTAGCTTGGTTTATAAAGATACCACGAGGGATTGGTGGATCTGAATTCCTAAAAAGAATTTCAGCTCCCCCATCATAGACATTTCAAACTTGTTGTGCATTAGTTTTCCAAATCGTTTTGAAAATTTTGGGTTCGTGAAACCAAAAATTATGGTCATCAACGTAAATCTGCACAAGAAGTAATGTCTCCCCATGTTTAGTAGAACAGAGTTGATCCAATAGAACCTTTGAGAATCGTTGGATACCAGGAAGTTTGAGAGATCATCATACCACGCTCTTGTGCTTGTTTTGAGACCATAATAATGCTTTCCTTGAGACGGTAACTTGTCAGGAATGATATGGGTCCACCAAAACCATCAGGTTGGTTTACGTACACTAGGCTTCCTCAGAGGTCCGTAAAGAAATTCTGTTTAATAAAAACTCCATTTATGTACAGCTGTAAATGATTTGTTTGGCAGACATACGCAATGAACAGTCCGTACAGCCTCCAACCGAGACACAGTGCAAATTATTCTTCGAAATCAATTCCTATCCTTTTGAGCAATATCCTTAGCCACAAGACGAGATTTTACGAATGATAGTATTGTTTTTTCCTTCATTCACGATTGTTTTTTCCAGAGCCTCTTTAAGTTAATGACAATTTTGCAAAGTGGTCTGTCGACTTATTTCCCATACAATCTATTCGATCAAACTGATGAAGTTCTTCTCATGATTCAATCCATCAGAATCCGCCATGGCTTCTTTAGATGTTCTTTGGTTCGTTCGACTCACGTGAGTGGCGAACATACACAGTCTCGCCATCTGTTAGTAAGCTGACGTCTTGTTCTAAACTGATTGAGAAGGATTTCCAATGACTTTGTCAAATTGGATGATCTTTTGTCCAAACGTTTGTGCCTGAAGGATGGTGTTGATAGAAAGTATGCATGTTTGACAATCAACAATGACGAGACGATGTCTCCCCTGTGATCTGTATACCGTGAACTGAAGATGTAGATAAATTCATCGTCCGTCAAATTGTGCATTTTCTGAATATGGTTTTCTGCTTGAATATTTAATGTTCTCATTGCAGTGACAATTGGTAGTTGATTTGGAGAGTTTGATGTGTTAGAATGAATGTTTCAATGGAGCGGATCTGCAAACATCGTTGTTTAGAAGTTGTGAGTTTGTGTTATGTTGTAGACGTTTTTCGAGATTATCACAGCATGTACATACAGCGAAGACTTTGACACAACATGAGAAATTCCATTGAGTGAATTCACTGAACATCGACTATAAAGCAAATACCAGCTCATTTGACGTTGTTACTGTCTCAAGCAACTTATGAAACATTTTCTTGACTTTGTGGACTCGGAACCTTAACTGTCATGTTCAAGTAACCTTTCTTTGAACATTGTGGATCGGGGTCAGAACTGACTTATTATCTACGCATCTGAGGCAATTCGTCAAAGTTAACATGAATTAGTTTCAACTATCCATTCTTTTACTCTTGTTAAATACCCTTTAATGCCTTTGACTGATAGAATAATTAACCCAACAAAAATACATGCATCACCTTTTTCCTCATTTTAATCAAGCTTTTCACCATCTCTGACGATGTGAATCAAAGAGAAAGCAAAGATATGAAAGAAACTTGACTGACGGTTTCCGTCATTGATGATATGATAAGGTGTTTTCTCATGTCGAGGAATTACAAGTGAACGGTTTTGAGTAAAACATGCTGTTGCAATTGCTTCAGCCCAGAAGAACAGAGGAACTTTAGCGGCGCTTAGCATTGTTCGAGCAGCCTCAACAAGAGGTACAGGGTTTATCCGTCATTTCGACAACGCCGTTTTGTTCAGGTGTTCGAGCAGTTGACGTTTCGTGTCTAATCCCTCTTTTGCAAAGTATGCATGAAGAGATTTATTAAGAAATTCCGTGCCTTTGTCAGTTCGAACTGTTGTTACTTGAGCATGAAGTCCTCTTTGGACAAGAGTGAGGAAATCAATGAGAACTCCAGGTGTTTCGTCTTTGGACCGCAAGAAGTGAGTCCAAGTATATCGGGGAGTCATCAACAATTACAAGACAATATTTCTTACCATAATGCTTTCTACTACGCATTGGAACCACCCAAGTCCATGTGTAGAATTGTAACCGTCATTTTGAGGTCGGGGTAGTCTTATTGTGAAAAGACTTCTTTTTGCTTTTCCCCAGCTCACAAAAGAACACAGATGATCTTTGACGAAGTTTCAGCTTGAAGGCCATTCAAATATTATTCTTGAAAGCAAGTTTATGAGTGTCGAAGTTTAAATGAGATAGACGACGATGCCATAAACCAAGCTTGAGACGATGTTGATTTAGCCTTAAGCAAATTCGTTTGGGATGAAGTTGAGTCACTTGAAGAGAAAAGGGAATACAAATTCTGTGCCACGAGAACCTGTGAGAAGATCATTTTCCTTCAAATCACGGATGTAACATGTAGACTTCCGAAAAAGCAACTATCCAAATCCTCTCACAGAATTGACCAAAGAAGCGGGAGAATAAATTGTGCTAAGCCCTGTTCGACTAATAAACCCTTTTTAGTAACGTTCCTTGAACCAGATCTTCCATATCAAGAATTGGAGCGATTTGAATCATTTCCAAAATTTCACTTCACCGTAGCCCAGAAATTCTCCACAAAATAGTTAGAACTGAGATTCCTGTCATGTGCTTGAGCACCCAGAGTCCTACGATGAATAGAACAATCTCGACGAGCAGCAAAAGAAATTAGAAGATAATGGAGATTGGACACAGGGAGCACCTAGGAGACTTATGTCCAAAATATTAGCATTTCTAGAATGCAATTTCCTAGAGGCAACTAACGTTTGGATTAACATTATCCTTTTTCAACTTAGGTTTGCCCCATTTGTATCCAGATGAGTGTATAACTTAGGATACCACCAACTGCATGTCTTACTAACTTGGTCATAGAATAACTTCCTAGTTTATGTTTCTAGATTTCCTTGACAAGTGTACTGTTGCAAAACGGTTTTTCTTACTGGAGTTGCACAGATTTGTTCACACATCATGCTTGGGATTCTGTAGTCCTAACAGGCACAGCCATTGTTTGTTTAGGCCTAGAATTCACGGCCATTTATATAATATAGAACACACAAATCATGATTGTCATTCAGCAACACACTTCCACCAGTAACCCTACAAAGTTAACATTCGAGGTCTAGCATTCAACTTCATTACAACGCAGTTTACAGACATTATTATTTGAACAACTTAAACTTCCTTAAACGGTGGTCTCTACCGACTTGCTTCTTCCTTGACTATTGTTAGACATGACTCTATCTTCCAGATGATTGCTCTTAAGCTGTGGTCTGCTAACACTAGTATTGGGAATTACTCCTGTAGAGAAAGACACACTTTTGTTAGGTTTCCTAATGTCTGATGCAACTGAGGTTTCAGTATGATTGGGCTTTGTGTGCACTTTATACATTCCTGGTGCGATCACATTTGTGTTCTTGACAATTGGCAACTTATTCTGAGGCAAAATCTGTGCAGTGACTGGTTTTGAAAAATCATTAGACACATTTTGTGTGGTAACTGGCTTTGACTTTGAGAAATCTTTCTTTGCAAGAGAATCTGAAAAAATAGCTGGTTTATTTTTTTACCTAAAATGGATGTCTTTGACTTTTAAAAGCATTCGGTTGTCCGATTAAGCCGATGATTTTTCAAACTTATTTCCACGATTTTCCTTTCATCCTTTTGTAATGTGTTTTTCTTCTACTCACTTATTGCAATTCCTTTGTCTTGTAATTGAGCTTTCAAGTCTTGAATTTCAAAATACTGTTCACGTTTTTCTTTCTGAAAATACGTTTTTGACTGATTTTCTTTGAAAGAATTGTCATTTTTTTAATCTTTTCTTTACAATGATAGTAAATCAATTTCAAGATAATCGCATGTTTCTGAAGAGATTCCAAAATTCTTTGACATTGTTTAACTCTTTGAAAAGCTCTTTTTCAAGACGTTTCAGACATTGTTGCAAGGTTCTCCTAATCACATTGCATAACCCTCAGTGAATTCCAACAAATCTTGTGTATATTGACCAAGTATCGCATTCATGTGATCAGCATAGTAAATATTCCCTTGAAAGAAACGGTCCCGATTTTCATTCAAAAACCTATTGTTTTTTTTGAGTATCCCATTTGAGACTAGATTATCTACCTCATCTTCAAGAGAATTTAACATATTTCAAATCAGCAACCATTTCCTCTTTTCAAACACAAGTGGGAATCGTTCAAAATCCACATTGAATTTTAAAAATTTGGGGGCCAAAATTTCTTCTATTGTGTTTTGAAATGAAAGGATCGATGTTACCAAAATAGTTCTCTTGGCATGTTTTGTTTGCAACAGTTCCACTCCATCCAAAAATCGTGCAACACACTTTTTAATCTTGAAAGTTTCTTTAATCTTTGACACTTTTTATCCCAAGGAAATGGATTGATCTCTGTCGTTTTCTCTAACAAAGTTGGTTGTTTACGAAAAGACTCTTTGGAAAATTCATTATTAGTAGATGATTGACTCATCTTAACATTTTTGGAAAATTGTGTGCGCAAGTACCTTTTCCCGTTGTGAAAAAACAAATCATAAAAGATTATTCAATTGAGCATAATCAAACGGTCCTGATTAGATCGCATAAAATTTTGATCGACGTTCTTTGTCAAGACGAATTGTTTCGTCAGAATCAGGGGTTAACATCAACGCAAGATTATCATTGTAGCAACCTATATCATACAGACGAGGATTCGCTCTTTGAGCTTTCTTGAGGAACTCAGGTTTTGCAAAACTCGTTTTACAACATTACTAATAAGCCATATCATTCATGTTTGAACAGATTGCCGGTTTTATATACAATATCATTCAAAACCTTGACTTTGTTTTCTAAAGCAATGACTTTATCAAGTTCCTTGTCTTCACGAGTTTTGTAAAGCTTAATCTGAGCCTCTTTTGCTTGTGACATTATGGAGATGGTTTCTTCTTGATGTGCACAAAGCTCCTTTTTATATCCGAAAAATCGTTTTGTTTAAATCATTTATTTGTTGAGTAAGCATTAGATGATTTTGCAAATCGATTTTGTATGACATTAAATCCCCTTTTAGCTTTTGCACAATCAATTTCCACCTTTGACGCATAATTCACATCCTTATACTTATCAAGTTCCGCTTGGAGAACTATCTTAAGTCTATAAACATTTAACTTGATTAGTCCTTGGACAGTCATAGTTTGCTTCATGAAAATGGTTTATTTGATGATTCTAAACTTTTATTTTTAGTTTTGAAATCTTCAATTTCACCTTTCAATTTATCAACTAAAGCCTTGTTTGATGATTCCAAAAATTTATTTCGGTTTTTGCTGTCATCAATTTCACATTTTAGTTTCTGAATTAAAGAAGCAAGCAAATCCACGTTCTTAACAGGATCAATCAGTTTTCATTCCTGGTCATCCTGAGCTCTATCATAACATATATCCGATGAATCAATAGTGATATTGGTGTCACCTTGTTCCGCCAGATATATGTCATTACTAGATTCAGGTTGCTCAGGATGTTCATTTTCCATGGCAAACACATTATAGTTGTCATTATTGTTTTAGCCTTATCATGGCTCATCATCAAGATTGGGGTCCAAATGTCAACTGAATCTGAGTAACCTCTGAAGCTTGTGCCATGTACATATAAATTGCTTAACCAATTCCTTTCTTCATACTTCATCATCAAATCATCCTTCCGATCATCGCCCGGGGGGTTACTTGTTCTGCATCAACTTCAACTGAACCCCAGCTTCCTCTTGTTTACACAATAACATCTTTTCCTTGTGATAAGCTGCATCCTTTACTCGTTTTGGTTTCTGACATTCCCTTGAAACATGCCCATATTCCTTGCAGTTGTAACACTGAATCCCAGACTTTTGCACGACCGGAGTACCTACATTTTCCCTAGCCCCAGCAACATTAATTGCCCTTTGATTATCATACCCAGTTCCTCTGTTAGTTCTTGGAGAATTATCTTGATTAGCTCGACTGGTGTTTGATGAATTTCTAAGGTTGTTGTTGGTAGGTTTGTAGATTTTCTTGAACGATTAAGAAATTAAAGCCATGAGTTTGTCAATCTCCTTTTCTTGGTACATTTCATCATCTTCAGTAACCGTAGCAGTTCTGATCATAAGAAGGAGCAGAAATGTAACAATGCTTTTCCTCTGTTTCCTTGTAGACTTTGCAATCAGGTGGAGGAATTTGAGTGTTTTGAGTAGTCGATGGTTTTGGAGGATCGGTAAACTGGTTGTTGGGAGCAACAAGTGCAAGTGGAATAGCAGTACGGCTAGTTCTTTCAGTCGTATCGCATTGACTTCATTCTGGTTTGCTATCAGAATGCATAAAGCTTGTATAGGGAGGAACAGTCTTCAGCTCTTGACTCTGATTAATTTTTCTTACAAGTGTCCACAAACCTTTGCAATTCTGGTTGTAGTTGAAGTATTTAACTAGGACATTGAGCCTGATATTAGTAAACAATTACAACTGATTTTCGGAAAGCTCATTCATACATCATTGTAAAACCTTAGAGTAATGAACGAATTCAAGAGAATCACCACTCGTGATATTGAATTTTCCAAACTCCCATATAAATTTGTTTCAAGATCCTTGAACCATAATTGAATCACCTTGTTTCAACCTTTCAATGGCTTTCCACATTTCACACCAATGAATCGGTACAAGCATCCAACAGTGGAGTAGATAACGTTATCTAAACCCAGTCAGAATGATCTGAAACGCTTCAGCTTCAGCATCTCATTTGATCTCGTATGTCCTTGTGAAACATTCTTATAGTTTTCCATATAAAACTAAGTTTCGGGAAAGTAGTATATTCGGCTCTCTATGTTGTTTCAGACCTTTCCTGAAAAAACAAAAAAAATCTTTAATAAGCTGGAACGTTTTTCTCAGCCCATTGATATATGTATGAGGATTTTGGAAGACTAAGTTGATGGAGTTCACGTTTGGTTTGGTGTCAATGTAATCTCTATGATTCTGGATTTCCACTAGAACGTAATTACCCTTGCAGACATTGTTGAGCGATCTTTGCTACCCGCTTCCATGATAGCATTATGAAGAGCATTCGATGATTGAGTTTGCAAATTGGTATTTGAATTTGACATTTTGATGAAGCTGTGAATGGATGTCGGATCTTAAGTAGGTAAAGTGATTGTTGTTGTGGATTGAGTAAGCAATTCACGTTCACGGGATTTTACACGTCTATGATTTAAACCGATAAATGAATTAACGGGATTTTACAAAATCAATAGAAAACCGTGAGTGATTTGATTCGGAATCAGCGACGAAAAATTCCAAAAAAAACTGAAAAACGTCAATAAATCATAGAAAACGATGTTTTTGGCCTTCGAAAAATCCTTAACCAGCTAAAGGGTGGTTACAGCGTGATCCGTCTCGTTTTTCTCTTCGATTTGAGAGGTCACGGGCCTAAAACGGACTTACGGATCAAAAGTTATGGCTGTTTTACTGAAACCGTTTTCGTCACACAAGTTTTCTAAAAAAAATTTGTTCGGTTGTTATATGAAGTACCTTATTCGGTTCATGCTTATTCGGTTCGTTAGTTCGGTTGTCTATTTCGGTTCACAAAGAAATCAACTAGTTCGATAGTCTTGTTCGAATGAGCTTGTTCGAATGAGCTTGTTCGAATGGTGCTGGTTCGAATGAGCTCGTTCGAATGGTGCTAGTTCGATGGTCGTTGTTCAATCAACAAGAGTGTCCCTAGATCGATGCTCTTGTTCGGTGGTCCTTGTTCGATCCACAAGAAATACACGCTCGTTCGATCAAAACTAATCGTCGCTCGTTCGATCAAAACTAATCGTCGCTCGTTCGATCAAAACTAATCGTCCGTTCGTAAATTCGATCAAAACAAATCGAGTCGCTCGTTCGATCAAAACTAATCGTCGCTCGTTCGATCAAAACTAATCGTCGCTCGTTCGATCTAAAACAGGTAAACTTACTCGTTCGAAAGCTCCAAAGAGGAAAACACTCGTTCGAGATCAAACGAAAAAATGTCACAGTTCGATCAAACTTGAATATCCCTCGTTCGATCCTTGACGTAGTACGCTCGTTCGATTCTTGAAGCACACGCCTACTATTCACAATCTTGCGTTTAAAAGCTATACCAAAACTAATGCACACAAACGAACAAAAAACAACAAAAAAATACAAACACGAAACAACCACTAGAACTAAACAAAAACTAAACCCACCCGTGGCGAATGATACCAAATGTTATCCCAAAAGCTTAATCCATTTCACAATAATAAGCTATACCAATAAGCAAAATAAAGATAGAAAGAAATAAGTGAAAATTGATAAGATTATTAGCGATAAATAAAGAGGTGGAAGATAACACACACACACAAATTATAAAAGGTAACCACTACCCTCTCCAGTGTGGAGAGGGTTCTAATTATAACCCTTGAGCCCTATGAGTTGGCTTATGGGCTTTCTACTTGGGCGGGCTTGGCTATTCTTTGGCTTTAGCCCCGAAACATGACAATATGTAATTACAATCCAAGCCCTATGAACCCGACAGCCTATTACTTAACAAGTACTAGTTACGACTAATAAGACCGATAACAGTCTTGTCGACATATATAAAATTAATGCTAAACAATCTCCAATATACTAAGTAATTGCATGACATCACTAAAATATAGCCTAGTCAGAAATAATTCTAAGAATCATCTTGAAGTCTTTTAATCCCAACAATCCTCCCCTAAACTTAATGTTCATCTTCTGAATCTTCAAGTTTCTTCATTAAAAGTCTTTACCATGATTAGGAGGATACATTCAAACACTTCATTGACCCTTTTCCTGCTTTGTCATGAGCTTGAGTAGTTGATAACACATCTCATTCCAATGGTCAGCTTGAAGCTTTTTGTTCAGCATGTTTGAGATTGTTATTGGTGTAAGGGGATATCTTTTCTCAACTAACATAAATATATGAAGATTTTTAAAGCTTACAAAGTGCACTCCACAAGAATCAAACAGCTTCTAAACAGTCACTTTGTATCCTTGTAGACTCCTCCATACTTCACTTTTTATGTCAGGTTCAAACATTACCTTCATATCACCCCATAACACTCTTTCATATTCATCAACTGGCCTGTTTATTCCATGCTTTTCTTTGACCAACTTCCAGAGAGTTTCTAAGTCTTCTCTGTCAATACCCTGAAGCATCCTAATCATTGATGAATATCTTTTTGAACTTCCATCAGCTCTTATCAAGTGATAGAATCCCTTTTGTCCTTCTTTAACAATCTTATATTCAACAATCATTGGAGGTTTTGTGGCTAGAGGTATAGCATCAATTGCTATTTCCTCTTCATCTTGAACTATCTCCATATGCTTTTTCATTTCTTCCTCCTCTGGATCATCATCTTTTTCAGCTTTTACATGCTTATCTATCTTCTGCTTCTTTGACTTATCAGATTCAAGTTCATCCCCTGCTCTTTTAGAACTTTCCTCTGTTCTTGTCTCACTACCTTTCACTACTTCTGAATTCAAGTCCATAAAAGTATTTACTCTTTTCATTTCCTTATCAAACAACTTCTGGATTTCATCATAGATTTTGCTCTTCAACTGACTATGTTTGTATCCAGCCATATATTTTAAATAGATGGATATTTGATTTCTATTTTGAGCTTTGGTAGGTGGCTTTCTTCTTATCTCTTCAGCTCTAGGCTTTGCAAAGTGCTTCTTTCTTCTGTTCATGAGCTCTACAAACAATCTTGATCTTTCCTCAATGGTTATCTATAACAACCCAAGAATTTTCATCAAATACAAAACCTATTTTACTATTATCACAATTATACAGGGAAATTTTTTTGCTTTATTACATTACTTATATATCTCTGTATGTCATAACTAAAGTAGACGAGCTCACGCAACCTATCTATGACAATCATATCTTCATATATGTCAAGCATATATCAAGTCAATATCATAATATCATTTTTACAAAGTACATTATTCCTATAATGTACCATTCGCAACGTT
>BQNB010133099.1:4814-18520 GCA_026074375.1 Tanacetum coccineum
CAAAGCCCAAGTGAGAAAAAGTCAACCAAAGTCAACCCCGACAAATCCAAAGTCAAAAAGTGAAGAAAAATAAGTTTAGGGACCAATTTTGCCAAGTCCCTAAACTTATTTAATGAAGGATATAAAGAAAATGCTTGCAAGGGCCCATTCTGCCATTTTCCCAAAAAGATGCCACAAGGGTCATTTCTGCCATCCCTAGAAAGTTATACACCACAAGGACTTGTGGTGTAATAACTTATATAACCACGGGGGGTATTTTCTGTCAAAACCCCAAACTCGTATAAACACAAGGACGTGTGGTGCAAACACAGCTATAACCATGAGGGACCAAACATGACAAAACCACAAACCTCACACCCCCGTTTAAACTACTGTATATCTTCCTCATTAATTTCCCGCCCAATCATAAACCCCACCTCTGTCACCCCCCTCCTCGTTTACTGTTCATAAACATCCAAAACCATCACCATAACAAACCCCACCCCCCACATGGGTCAATGAACAGCTTGGCAATCCTGTGGTTCACCATTGGCCAATGAAAATCAAGGGTGTTGATTAATTTGTGTGGGCAGCAAGCTAAATGAAGGGCCAGGATTAACTTTGTGTTTACACACTCACAACAAGCACACAAGGCTGTTTTGTGTCTTAAAAGAAGCACACAAGGAGAGAAGACAAGAGTGCAAGACCCTAGCTTATTTTCCTATATAAGCTTTTGTAAGCCATGTTGGCAGCAAGTAGTTTTAAGTAGTTTTTTTTAAAGTTCAGTTCTAAGTTTTTAAGTAGCCAAACTTTTATGTACTTGTATTTTTAAGATTAATGAAAATTCAGTTGATGTTTTAATTTTTGTTCAAAATTCCTAAGTTAAGTCTTTTAAAGCTCACTTAAAGCTCTTTATAACCTGTTGTTAAACCTTTATACAAGAGTTTAAGAAAAATTTAAAAAAAAGAAAAAAAAATTCTGTTTGAGCAAGCAAAAGGATGAATGAGCAAACAAGGATGGCTCATTGGGTGCTTAGCGTAGCTTGCTTATAAGCTAATGGGTAGGTTTTAGAGCTTATTTAGGTATTCAACATCCTGTTTTGAGCAAGGATCAAGGATTACAAATTATACTTCTTTTTACAATTTGCTTAAAAGTTACTGTAGCAAGCTTATTTTCAGCTATCTTCTATGCTTATTTTGCTAATTTGCTTTTGCTTTTTGCCTTCTAGTGCTTAACCATACTTGCTTAATATTTGTCTTTTAAAATTTTTGTGCTTAAACTAGCCTTTATAATTTTAAAATCCGTTATTAAAATATTAAGGAACTACCCAATAGAACACCTACTCATATCCACCAACAAACCATCTTTGTGTTAAGGCCCAAAATGGGTCAAAAAAAAAAATGCAAGGTTATGGGTTGTGTAACTTTTCTAAACCTTGGCCTTTTTAAAGGCGTTAAGCTCTTTTGAGCCTGTTCCAAGTTTTTTAGGTCCAATAGGGTGTTTTTTGTCAAGTTTGCGTAAGTTAGTCCTTATTTTTGTTGATATTTTTGAGAAATACAAAGGCTTATTTGGATAAGCTCTGTACACTTGAGTTTTAGTGTCACAGTGTTTGATTTGTAAGTAGTCTAAACAAGTTTACAAAATGGATTTGAGATCATATGCTAGCTCAAGTCAAAACTATCACTGCCAAAACATTGGTGTCATTTTGTTAAAAAAAAGCTCACTCTTTTGAGAACAAAAACGAGCATTTTAAATCGTTTTTAGCAAAGTGAAAGTTTAGAATATAGAAGGCTCTTCTTAAGCCATTTTTTTAAATAGTTAACTGTATTTTTTCATTTAGAGGCTTATTGACACTTTTATCAAGCTGTCAAATTAACCCTTGTTAATTAGATTATTTGCCCTATGGTTGCTAGTCACCATCTTTAAGCCTTCTGTCCTAGGCTTAATTAGAAGCCTCAGCCCAACTTCTTGGCTTTCTAGGGGAGAAAAAGAAAGCCAATAACTCTTTTATTAAGCCATAGCTTAGTAGGTTTTAAGATGCCTCTAAAGTAGCTTTAATTTAAGCCCAAGTAGGCATTTTGACTGTTTCATTTAGTTTTAGTTTAGTAAAATTGGCTTATTTGTCTTTTTCCCTAGCTTATTAGAGCTTATTAAGTCATAAGCTTTTTATTCGCCTTTTACCTTATTTAGGGTCTTGGTTTTCCTATTTGTCTTAGCTTATTAGTCCTTTCTTTGCTATTGGTTAATTAAATAAGCCACATTTTTGCCTTAAATATCACCTAGGCAGTACTAAACTCCCAAAGTTAGTACTGCTGAGTGTTTAAGGCGCCATTCTGGCATTATTGAGCTTATCTCACCTTAGCTTATTCTTGTCCCTAGTAGTTTATATTATATGTGTGTTTAAGCTGTGTGTGCTCCATTTTCAAACTTTGGCTTGCTTATAGGTGTGCTAACAGCCAAGAAAAAGCCCTTTGCCTTTAAGCCAAATTTAAGCTTCTGTCAACAAAAAGCCTCTTTTTCAGCTTATTTTTAGCAGTTCTCAAAAAGGCGTAGTTATGAAAATTGTTAAGCTCAAGGAGCTTAACATAAGTTTTGTTTGAAAAGTTTTTGTAAAAAAAAGGGGAGATAAGGGGTGCCCGGGTGAGCAAGACCGATCCCGGGCCATCTACCCTCAATAACACACCCCCCTTTATTAAAAACCAAGCCTTAAACCAGCTGCGGACCCATGGACTTCTACGTTAGAGTCCCAAGGTGGTTTAGTATTTAACCACTTTTTTGACCCTTAAAGCTATAGAGCTGTTTCCTGCCAGCTTATTTTCCCCGGCTTTAATTATAAGCTGATTTGTGGGCTTCCTTATTTTTTCTTTGGTAGGAATTTAGGTCTAGTATAATTTTAGTAATTTTTTTAGAATTTTTAAAAAATGTTTAAGTATTTTTATAATTAATTTCGTTATAAGTTTTAAAAATTCATAAAAAAAATAAAAATTATCAAAAAAATATTTTGTCTTTTTTAGAAAATTTTCTTTTAGTCTATTTTACGTAGGAAAAATGCAAAAATTTTCGTAGGGTCATTTTGTAACTTTTTGATTTTTAAAGAACGGGGTCGGTACGGTTTTTGTCTGGACCGGCGTTTTTGGGTCAAACGACCTCACGTTTTCCAGTCTAGAGTCTTTTTCATTCTTCATTCTAATTCCCCTAGGGAAGTGTTAAAGTTAAAAATTTCTTTGTAGGGTACAATTTATAAGATTTTAGGTTTTGGACCCTTTGTTCGGATTCGTGCTCTCGATTATTAACATAAACAGACTTAACTAAACACAACCAGTATTAACTATAGTACTGCCACTCTACCAGTACTAACTATAATACTGCCAGACTTAATATTATTACTGCCAGAACTAACTAATACTACCAGACTTAAGTGTTATACTACCAGTATTAAGTCTTTTACAATATATTTCCCAACAAAGAGGTCTACGTTTCTTAACCAGAAGGATTTGTGGATCAGGACAACCCATCGCATGTATATAAGCTCAAAAAGGCCTTGTACGGTCTTAAACAAGCACCACATGCATGGCACGACATGCTGTCAAGTTTCCTTCTTTCACAACATTTTTCTAAAGGTGCAGCTGATCCGACGCTCTTCACACAGAAAGCATGAAATGACTAATTACTGGTACAAATTTATGTTGACGATATAATATTTGCATCTACTAATACTGCTATGTGTAATGAGTTTGCTAATCTGATGACCACTAAGTTCAAGATGTCGATGATGGGGCAGATGTCATTCTTTTTAGGATTACAAATTTCTTAAAGTCCTAGAGGCATCTTCCTAAACCAATCAAAATATGCTTCTGAAATTATTAAAAAATATGGTTTGCTAACCAGTGATTCTGTAGACACACCTATGGTGGAAAAGAATAAACTGGATGAAGATCTACAAGGGACACCCAATGATGCTACACTTTACCGTGGCATGATTGGTTCCCTTATGTATTTGACATCCAGTAGACCCGACCTTATTTATGCAGTCTGCTTATGTTCCCGGTATCAGGCAAAGCCTACCGAAAAGCACTAAATGCGGTTAAGTGGATCTTTCGATACTTAAAGGGAACCATTAACATGGGTCTCTGGTACTCGAAGGATACCGGTATGTCTTTAACAGCATATTCAGACGCAGATCACGCGGGGTGTCAGGACACTAGACGCAGTACATCAGGAAGCGCTCAATTCTTAGGTGATAAACTTGTTAGCTGGTCTTCCAAGAAGCAAAAAATCTCTATGATCTCAAGTACAGAGGCTGGATATATTGCCTTATCTGGGTGTTGCGCTCAAATCTTATGGATGCGATCACAGCTAACAGATTATGTTTTTCAATTCAATAAGATTCCTCTGTACTATGACAACATAAGTGCAATTGCTTTATGTTGCAACAACGTTCAACATTCAAGAGCCAAGCACATCGATGTACGCTACCATTTTATAAAGGAGCAAGTGGAGAATGGAATAGTGGAACTATACTTTGTCTGGATTGAATATCAACTGGCTGACATCTTCACCAAACCCTTGCCACGAGAAAGATTCAACTTCTTGATCGAAAAGCTTGGTATGAGAAGCATGTCTCCGGAAACGCTAAAATGTTTGACAGAGGAATAGGACGAGTAATGGTGGTAACTCATGGTATATCCCGTGTATTATATGTATATATGAAAACATAAAAAACCCAAAACGATTTTTCATTTTACATAAATTTTTAAAAAGAAAATATAAAAATATAAAAACAAAAAAGAAAATAGAAAATTTAAAAAATTAGAAAAATACAAAAATAGGTTTTTCATGACATGTCTTCTGAAAATCGTTAACATTTACGGCCTTATGTCATTCAATAATGATACGAGGCTGTAAATGAAGTTTGAGCAGAAGTTCAAAATGTTTTAAAACATGTCATATGGCTTGTTATTATTTCAGATAGCAACCCGGTCGTCATCTTAAAGGCAAGTATTTCAAAATGAAAACTTGACCTCATAACGGGAATTTATTTTCTAGGGAATGAATTACTTCATATTCATTCAAGGCTTGTGTTTACTTTGCAACACAGCCCGCGCTTTCTTTCAAATAAGTGTACGTGCCAGTGCATTTATTTGTCAAAATTAAGAGAAATCTTATTTTTATTGGTAAAAAGTTATCTTTAAAATGAAACAGTGTTTTCAGTAATCACAAAAAGATTTTCAAACACAATTCGACCACTCAAACAATGACAACAACTCTAAATAGAAAACGGGTCATTATTTGAGGGGGTGAAAGTGTCATCAAATAATCTTTTAAAACAGTCTTTCAAAATAAGTCAAGGAATAAACAGATAAAGTTTTTGATAATGACATATCACAATTTAAAGGGGAGTTAATGTATTTTAACTACAAGGGCTTTAGATGTCATTTGTTTTAAACTTTAAGGACTTATTTGCAATTTGAGACTTAGTGAATTCAGGCTTTAAACTACAGTCGAACAATATTGCCAACACCTCATAGTTTGTAAAATACTTAGGAATGCTTGGAAATAAGCCTTGAAGTTGATTCTCACGGAATAGATTTAAGCTTATTAATTCTTCAAACACGATCTCAAGTATATGTGCGTACAAGGTTTTGCTGATTCCGAGGTATCGAAACCAGCAAGGGGGAAGGAATAGATATACAAGAAAGATAATGAGTATACGTGATAGAATTCATACCCTATTCTCATTTTAGGTCATTCCGGGAAGACAAAAGTCATAACCGTAGAGAAAATCAGTGTTTAACTTGTTACTTTCGGGTGCACTATTTCAACTACATAGGGGAAGAGATATCTTGTGATTTCAAGTATGCATCATTTAAGATACTAGGGGGAAGTGTTGTAAAAAGATTTATTCTAAGCGTGAGAAGATTGGTTACTGATTCAATAAATGCTTCCTTAAACGGTTAATCACTAAGCTTATTTTAAAAGGGGGTAGAATTAGTTAACAAAAGAGGTACACATAGGTCTGATAAGTATGATGATTCCTTAAGATTAGTCAATATTCTGCAGAAAGAAATGAGTACATTTGGGACTTAGTTGACTTAGGTGTTATCATTTCGACTACTTAAGAGGAAATAATTGTGACATCCGGGACTTAGTTGACTTTGGTGTTACAATTTATATCATCACTATCGTGTAAGGAGAAATACGGAGATCTGGGACTTAATTGACTTTGGTGTTATGGTTTCGAATTAGTTGTGTATTTCAGATATTTGGGTTGTATACATCAAGACTGCTTGATACGGCTTGCATATCTGCTTTGAATCTACTCAAGAAAAGATTGTTGGTTCGGGGGGAAGCTAAGACAACTTCTAAAAGGAGATTATCGAGACGGACTACAGATTACTGACATGGAGAGAATGATTTTGTCATTTTCGGTTTGAACATTTTCAGGTCCTGTCTCATACATAATCTTGTGAATATGTGAATAAATAGTGTAGACTAATATTAGGCAAATATCGTGTTTGAGTACGAATTTTCAAGAATTTCTTAGTAAATTCAAAAAAATTCAAATTAACGTACTCAAACACCATATTATTCCCTCAGAATTTGAGGGGGAGCACTAAATTGTTCCAATTGATATCTTAATAATTGGACATTTTTCCCTAAAATTATGAATATTTAAATCAATTGATATCCAAAATATCAGGAGATTTGACATTTTTGATAAGGGGAGAAAATGTGATTAAAATATATGGCTAAAGATGTGATTTTAAAGGACTCAAGTGCAAACTTCACCCTTCATGTGCTAAACATTTTTCGAATATCGATGCACATGTTGAGGGGGAGGCATTTTGAATGGTTTAAGGCTGAGAATAATACCGAAAGACCGACCATGATTGTAATTGCTTGGAGTTATAAGGTGGTTAGGATTAGGTATTCGTTCCCATGATCCAGCCAGAACCGGAGGGATCTACCCAGGGACATTCCATTAGATAGAATAGAAGTCCTTAGGTATGATATAAAAAAGGAGTAAAAGTGAGAATAAAGGAAAAGTGCCGACTGAGATGGAGCTAGTACTGGAACAAACCCAATAAGGTACTAGTCATGAAGTCTCGGTAAGCACTTAAGGGGTTGAAGAATTAAAAAGAAAAGTTAAGATAAAGGGTGAAAAGAAAGAAGCCCTCCTTACACTTAGGCAGAAACCGGGTCAATGCATAAACTGTCATAAATACTAAGCTGTTGTATGGTATTGAAGACAGTCGTCATGGACCCAATGACGCAATGCATAACCCTCCCCAGCCACTCAAGGTCTCTCAAAAGACTCTTGTTTCATTTCTCACGGAGATTACACTCATTTCTATCGACTTTCTTACTCCGAGTTAGTAGATATTGAAAAGGTGGTAGTCTGCTCTAGCCTCCGATTACTAAAACCAAATGTGCACTATTGAGTCTAGAGCCATAAGAGATCATCTATAAATCTCATTAGGACACTTATCCAAAATATGCTTGCTAATTCACACAATGTGAAAACAAGAAATATATCAAGAGTCCCACGCATCATCCTTGTGATTTTGTCAGAACATCAGAGTGATACCTTAAAGTACTCATAATGACGATGGAAATCCTTCCAGAGCCAACATCAAACAAGCTCCGCGGTAGGTGACTTGTGAGATCCTATATGGATCAAACTTGTGATACTAGATATCGATTCGGTCCAGCTTATGAATTGACGGATGAATTTTGAAAAAGATAAAATTGTTGGTGTGTCATAAAAACCGTATGCATCTTGACACACTGACTGATTTTCCTAAAGCAAATTTCAATCTTATGTCCATGGGAAGCCTCACAAGGGTATCTGGACATAGGAAAGCTGAACACGAATTGATGACTCAATCAGGAAGATAGTAACTTACCGGTTCACTCTTATCGTGTTTTCTGCTTTGAGATGCTCTAGTAATGAGAACGGCTAGTACAGCTGCGAAACCTTGTCAAGGAGATTCTTCAGAATTTTACCCGATCACAGGCAGTATTTATACTGATTAACGGGGAACCGTGGTTATTACAATCGTATTCGACGAAGTGACAGAGCCACTTTCGTCCATACTTGTTGATTATCACTAACCTTTTCATGCAGGTAATCTCAATGGTCGCAGCTATTGGATCAAGACAAGTCAAGATTCAATGCCACATGCTCATACTTGTAAAGACAAGTATTAAAGTCAAAGAATTTCAAAGAAGTTTCTGTCACTCTGATACCGAATGTCTTTCTTGAAGTGACGAAGTGTTATAGTTAAAGAATTTCAAGAAAGATATCTTATTCAAGCTTTCAAGACTAAGAAACAACAACAGTATGAGCATGTGGGTCCAAATGTCACAAGTGCACAAGACGACGACAATATCACAAAATGATGATAAGAGATTATGCTTGGTTGATGATCTCAAAGAAGTTCAAGTTCACATACAAGTCAAGCCTATCAGAACAAGCTCAAGCCTAAAGTCAAAGATCACTACATCATGTTCACAAGATAAAGTCAAGAAAACAAGTCTGTGAGCACAAAACTGAAAACAAAGCATAGTATGCTAGGTTTAAGTTTTTGTAAAATGGAGTGACCTCCCTTAGGGGGAGATTGTTAGGAATACAAAAGTATCAGCCACTTCCATAAATATTGTTAGATAGCTCGTTAAGTAATATTTGGAAACTAGATAGGCTAGATAAGCAAAAGCCCATAGACCTAAGCCTATGGCCGACCACTTATGTGGTATATAAACCTTTCCCATGCCATGGAAAGGGTGTTGGTTGTTCATTTATTTCACATGGTAATCTAATATTCCTTTCTTACTTTCTCTCACTAAGTGTTCATTCAACCACCTCTATTTCTCTCTCTAAACCCTAGATAGAATCCATACCTTGTGTGTGTTAAGATATCTTACAAACTACACTCAAATAAACAATCAGTTTTAGCAATTAAAAGTTATATCAGTAATGATTAACTGCCTGAAACTTCACAACCTCCAGTTTAACTTCTTCTTATGTAATATCTAAAACTACTTACTCTTAAGCCGTTAATGACTGCGTATTTATAATATCATCTATATAAACAACCAATTAAAATTACTACTAACAAATACAAAACTTTTTGGCAATCAAGAACCTGCTTCAATACGACTTAGCAAATGTTTTTCCTTTTACTTGCTTAAAAAATGAGAAATAAAAGATACCATGATTGAAATTGCTTGACAACTTCACATTAAGAACTAATAAAGATGATCTGCTCGGTACAACACCTATATTGGGTCGGAATCCACCTCTGGCTCTATTTCTGGCTATCATAGGTTAGTGTTGTCATTATATCAGATATGTATTGATGTAGAGAAATACAAATACCAATAAGAATTTTGTACATATCTTTAAAAAAAGACTTCACACTTATAAGCCAGTTAAAACATACAATACAATTAATGAAATACGCAGGTGTGCACAATAAGAGTGCAAATATTTTGCTTACAGTTACAACTTCATAAATTCCTTATAACTTTTATATTGCTACAATCTTTACTTATATATAGGACAAGTTATGACACGTCAATAATTAGCATGCCATGTCACCTCCATGAAACTCCACCTCATTGCTGACATGGACAGCTTCAAGGCATGATCTTTATTAAGTCATGACACTAGGGCATGATGTCACAACTCCATGTCAGCTGTCCATGTCAGCAGCTCGTGGTATTGTTATTTAAAAAAGGTGGGTGGCTAGATTCGAACTCTGGTCACTACTCCCACAAACAAGACTACAACCAGTGTGCTAACACACAAGTTGTGATACAAATCTTCCTCTCGCAAAGTAATTCTTAAGTAAATCACTAACACACAACTAGGCCTATCTTTTGACTAATTTGAATGCGTCAAACAAAATCACCATATCAATTTCATTAACTAAAACCCTAACAAATCCCTCTACCAATCCGAAATTAATTCGAGCTTATCAATATTGTGTTTCCTAATTTAAATCACGAATTCAAGAAAACCTATTATATTTTTGTTACATAACTATCCATCCTTCCATCACGCCTTTCATTTGCAGATTAAAATAAAATTTTATGGTTTATTCACCGATGAAATCTAATCAAACACCATTGATGACTGAAATTCGAGTCATGATGATACAATTGAATCTACAACATTAGCCAGGTTTGTTTGATTTGGAATTAATTTTTGATTTATTCTAAAGTATTTTTGTGTTAACAGATTTAGTTTTAAATTTTGGTTATGATTGATTGAATTAATTTTGGTTTTGATATTTTGACTTATTAAAACCGACTTTTAATCCCATCATCTTTGATTCAATTTCAAAAAGGCGGAATCCAATTTGGTCAATCCATCGTCACTGCAATTCATTATCTTAGATTCAGTTGTGTTTTTTGTACTTACACTTATAAGTCGATTTATGAATGACTAAATTGTCCATCCTGCTACGTATAATTGCAGGCTTGCATACTCGATGCGGAAAATGATGGCTGACAAAGCCTTGGTGAGCTTGATAATTTTTCCTCGATGTCTTTTTTCTTTGTAATTTTGGTTGATTTTGTTTGTAGTTTTACATTTGCAGGTTAGAAGCCTATATCCTTGTGAAACAATGGGTTCTTCAACAAATATAGTTAGCGACAACATTGACTCTTAATTTGGTACCATATTTTACAAATCCTCTTTCCCATATCTTTTTATCAAGTGATAAAAATTTCATTCTCTTTACCAATCTTTATGTGTTTTTGCATTTTCTAGATAAATGTGGTTGAGGCTTATATCAGTGGGAAGAAAATTGATCCTGCCAAAATGAAACATCGAAATTACCATCAGAGATTGTATCACTTTTAAATTGGAAGTGTAGCTCAAAATACTACTAGAAGTGTAATTTTTGCTAGAGGTACTTTTTATTAATTTGTATATTATGGTATCATACATAATTTTAGAGGTGTTGTTATCTTTAAATTATTTTATTATTGGTGTTTAATAGGGTGGAAGCGAAGGCTATTCTTCAGGGTTAATGTTAGTCGTTCAGGGTATAGTTTAGACTTTATATGCTCAATTCAGGGTATAGTTTATATTCGCAAGTTTTGCTCCTTTTTGAAAGCTTTTTTATTGTGTGTTGTATATATGTTTTATCAATGAGTGGCTTTGTTATTATTATTTACACAACAATAATATTAACAAAAAAGAATTTGTGCGACACATGCAAACTCTTTGTGGAGGTCATATGCTTAAGATGACAGTCTATAAGTTAACGACAAGGGCAGGTAAAGAAGAACACCCTCTTCTTTTCTTTTAGGTGTTAATGGTTATTTAAATAGACATACAAGTCTCACTTCAAAATTTTCTAGATTTCATTGTAGGTTAATGCTTATGTTGTGGAATGAAGTTGTTGTTGCTTAATTTATATGCACTTTACCGACTTCTAATAGCTGTAAAAATTCTAATAGGCACATAGATAAGAGCAAATATAGGACAATGTGTTGGAATGCCAATCTGATGCAAGCACTCTACCAGCGGATCAAAGACCCTAATTGTTGGAATGCCAATCAGGTTTACATGGAGTGAAAGCGAGGCATGTGTTGAAGGCTAATGTCAGTGATGTCAATCAACAACGGCAACAACATCAGCAAGAACTACAACTATAGCAATAGCAACAGCATAAGAATTTTCCATATTTTTCCTTTCCTACTTATGGAAATCCTATGCTTGATAGTGTTGTCTATACGTTACAAGGAAGAACAGGTAAACAAAAACACTTTTCCATGTATTTTTGGAGTTTCAATACAAATTTGTATGCACAAGTGTGGGTGATCAACCTGATGTTCTTAGTCAAATTAACCAATATTGACATAGTCCTATTTTGGCCAATTGTTTGACCCACTACCTCAACACTTATGCACATTGAATCCATTCTTACTCATAGTATGTTCAGTTTTTAGGTAGCGAGTACGGACGACGTATTAGGAGTTTTATGGGATCGCGATTAAAACTTAAAACATGAAAATTTGTAGTACGAGGAGATTATTGATATATTTAATGTTTTTTTCATGAAGGTCATATAACTATTGCAACCACTTCATATTTCTTCCAAATATGTGTGGTTTCATACATACAAAATCTATTTAAACAAAGGTTAATGAAAATAAACTTAAAATCTGCATTATAAAAAGAGTTGGCGAAACAATTATATAGAGATTTAGAGAGCCTATAGTTACATTTCACAGTTGACAGTAATATACATAGCAAGCAGTTAGTTTATATACTTTGTTCTTCATGTAGTGATGGGCTATAGTGTGTTTTAATTTGTTAAATATATATAGTGATGGGCTAACTGTCTCTGCATCAATATGTTACATCGATAAAAAGGATCAACGTAATTATTTTTTTGTTGATCTTTCTTTAGGTGGGTCACCACCCTATGATTGTTGGTTGTCACAGCGAGGGCATAGGCCGGAAATTCTGGGCATTTTATTTAGTTTGATCTTGTGGGTGTCTTTTCCCTGCAATATGAAGATGGTGAAACATTTCAATGAAGCGAGGTTACGACCTCTATATATAAAGATTATTCTTTGTAAAATATACTGTAACGGTACCATGCGTATCAAAGGTAGCGGCAATGACTCTTTCAAATCAAGTTCAAGGAGCAATCACTTGTCGACAAAAATCCACAACATCAGGTAATAATAATATTTAAGAGTTTTTATGGATATGAACGATATTTGTTTTTGTATAAGAAAATGGGTCAAAACATATTCAAGAGTTGCAACTGCAATTTATTTATAAGAAAATGCAAATAATCTCCTTTTCCAAAGTCTTCTGTGTTTTACGAAGGCAATAATCAGATAATCATCGGCAAACGCCTATATTAAAAAAGTTTATATGTCAATTCACTATGCAAGCTTAAGTTTGCTCTAAGACGAGATTCAAACCCTTCAACATGATTATTATCTTACGTGTTGTCAAAAGACAATGTTGTTTCGGCTTACTTAAACATCTTAAGTATGCTATTTAAATAAGATTGTGGCATATAGGGTTGTTAGGATTCCATTTTGAAAAACATTATCTGATTATTGCGTTTGTAAATTGTTTCCGTTATGTGTTTTGCGAATCTCTAAACCCTTATATTAAAAAATTATATGTCAATTCACATTGAAAGCTTAAGTTTGATGCTAAGACCATATTCAAACCCTTCAATACGCTTATTAGCTTAATCTAAATGCATTAAGCTTATAAGTTGTTAAGGATAAGCTTACCTTTTGACACCGTTAATTGTATCAAGTAATAGCATAAATTGTTATTAAAGAGTAACCCAGGCCAATGGTACTACAGAGTGCTACTTACTTGAGAAATACTTACACGTCAAGTCAATGCACATTTTATAGAGGTTTTTCTGCTTCTTGCTCCTTAAAATGAAAACTTACTGGATTTACAATAGACCCGTACATGTGCTTTAACATGAACTTTGTCGTTTCACGTTACAAAGGTTCCTTCAAGAGCAATTGATTTAAGGGTGGTGTTAAACTTGATCTGGTGATGGATTTTGTTTGTATAAAAGTGGGTTTATCCATGACAATGTATCTAAGTGTTTCTGTAAAGGTCTGGTTCTACCCACCTAATTTTCTTTGTTTATTTTGCGTACTTTACTTTAAGTTAAATTATGCAAAATTGTTCACTTATTAATATAATGGTTGATGCATATGTT
>BQNB010133100.1:0-18520 GCA_026074375.1 Tanacetum coccineum
TGCTGCTATAAAATCTCGTTAGTATACACATGTACTCATACTCATCTCGTCTAGTTATTATTATAAATACACACAAACAACACAACCTTACATATATACATATACACATAGCAAGATTCTGCATACACATTAACACGTACACATATGTGACATTGGTGGCATGGTAGTGGGAAGGTGGATATATGATGGAAGTGATTATGAGAATTATTTAATATTTGATTTACATATATAATCTTTTCAGAGATTGCCAACTGTGGACGAAGAGAAAAGCTTTTCAATCTAGTTGGAAGTTGCAACCTTTTTCCCTTTACATCATTTTTATAAGAAAAATGCATATGGTTCTAAAGGTTTATATGATCAGATAATGTTAAAGATTCATGTAAATATTAATCAAGAACATTAAAGACCCTTAAGTGTGTTTTGTCCAATCGATCGCTTTGTTTGAAGTTTGAAGAGTCATCAATAATGTTTCTGCAAAAACATCATATAAACCTATAAAAACGACCACACATTAGAGTCTAATTCACCATGTATTTGAGTCATTATAACAATTTATCAAGTGATACAAAGTTTAAACACGCATGTATAGTTTTAAGTTCAAACCTACTAATACAACCATAACTTTGTTGTTTTATGAAAAATTAATTACTTAAGCGTTGTAAATAGCGCGTATCACGCTTAAAAGTCAATGTACCCTGCTAATCTTTGGAAAATCCATGCTCAATATTATTTTTATATAAAACGATTTAGAATTTTTTATATAAAAAAATAGATACTTTGACGTTACAAACTACAAGTATGTCAAGCTAGGCATTGTATATATGTTTAGCCCCCTTTAGATCGATTTTTTTTTCTTTAAAATACACTTGAATCCCATAACAATAATTGCATAAATATAGCTTCGTGCTTATTTTCTACTTTTTGATGTCTTTTTTCAGACACAACACATGGGAGTTAAAGTCTTGGGGCAAATCGTTATGGGTGCCAATGAATATGTTTGCTTTTTTCTGTGACAACCAAATTTCAGTTATTGTACCTTTGATTTGTTTGGTAACTAAATTTGCACAATAACATTTTTTCTCTAAAAAAATGTGCTATGGTTTGGGAAAGATAATAGATCAATGACATATACAAGACTACATTGATGTGTAACGTTGCATCGTTTAAGTTTTTAAACAAGTTTATAAGTATGCTGCTATGTTGTTTCATTGTTTTGCATATTGCACGTATGAAGTACACACAGTGGACAGTCATTATTGGTATCTTTGGGTATGTTTGACATACACATTTTCGAGCAACTAGCATTTCAAATATAATATTTGTTTCATAGGAGACGTAAAATGTAAACTCAAACATAATAAAAATTCAACTATCTTTGTTAGCTCGTGACAGAACCAGAATGAGTCCCATTAGGCCATAACACTAATACATTTTTGCAGTGTAGTGTTTATTTTTTCAAATACCATAATTATTTTGCAATACATTTAGTCCCAACAAATGTGTTTATAGTTTAATTTTTCGTATAATGTTTCATCTTTCATGAATAAGGCGTAGAAGTTATGATTAGATGTTATTGACTAATTGATCAAAGTAGTATGAAAATCTTATCATTTAACTAAGAGTGCTCGGCATTATAACGCCGGAGAGGGCGTTATGCCCACGTGAAACCCACAACGTTACCACATCTGGGTAAGCCCAAACCAACGACGTTGGGGCCGGCGTTGATTGCTCAACGCACGTCGGTTTGTTTGTGTGTGTGTGTTTGTTTTTATTAAAATAGTAACATTTGCTTGTGTGGCAACACCTCAACAAGCATTTGAAACATAACCAAATGCTTCAATCTTAAATGCTTCTTGAAGAAGCGTTAAATAATTATGTATACAAGTTCAATGGATAATTATATGATTAAATAAACAAACAATTAATCCATTAAAGATTAAAAGTAGAATTCTTGGACCTAGCTCTGGAAGTGAAAGAATGTATACGTGAATTGAAGATTATGCGTAAACTAATTGTTTCGTAATCACCAAGATAGTGGTTGATTTAAAATACTTTTAGAGACGACGTAGTCAATTTAATTTTGTACAAGGCTAGGATCTTAATTGTCCTATATAAAAATGGCAAAACAAAAGCGGGTAACAGGATTCGGGGTAAACGAGTACGAATACGGGTAAACAGGGCGGGTATTACCAGAACCCGCAACCGAACCCCGTACCCTAGAAAAAAAGAATATTTCTACCCGAACCCGTATCCAAACCCGCCAACCCGTCCCCGAACCCGACCCAACCGGTTCGGGTTTCGGTTTTCCCCATCGGTTTCGGGTGCTTTTGCCATCCCTACTAATTGATCAAAGTAGTATGAAAATCATACCATTTAACTAAGAGTGATCGACATTATAACGCCGGAGAGGGCGTTATGCCCACGTGGAACCCACAACGTTACCGATATGTGCCCCTTTTCTCTCTTTTGGCCTTATCCTAGGTTTTGTTGTCTCTTGTGTGCCGATATGCTTGTTTGCTCTGCTTGTGTTGCTTGTCGTGCTCTTGTCGTTAGTTGTTTGGATTGTTGGCTCTGTTTATTTGTTTTGTTTGAGCTGTGGTCTGCTTATGGGATCCATCTTGTCCGCGCTTGGGTCTCTCTCGTGTTTTGCTTGTTTTATTGTCTATTGTTTGCTTATATGCATGTTTGGTTGACGTTTTCTCTTGGCCGTTTTTGTGTGGTTATTGTGCTCTTCGCTTGTTTGGTGTTTGTTCGTTCTTCTTGGTTGTATGTTATTGGTTGCTTGTTTGCTTTTGCTTTGCTTTCGTTTTCCTTCCTTGAGCTTCTCTATAATGCACACGTACACTGGTCAGAGGTCCTCTGAAAGCAGTCTCTCTACTTTCGAGTTTATCTTGGAGGTAGGGGTAGGATCCGCCTACGTTCACCTCCCCCATACCTCGCTCCGGCGGGATTGGGTATGTTGTTGTTGTTGTACAAATAAAAAACGTGGAGTATTAATTTGGAACGTAAAAGCAACCAAAATAAACAATGGATATAAAAAGAGAGATTTGAAATGATTTATTTGAAAAAAGATTAAAAAAAAGTGAGGAAGACGTGTGTAATCGAGAATCCAACGGTGGAGATTGAAAGTCTGTCCTGTTATATCTCTCTCCCTCACAAACACATTTCATTCCATTTTAATTTTTGGTTACAACCAATTTCACAATCCTTCAAATCTTTTTATACAATCACCTTCAAAGGTACATTTCTTCTTCATTCTTTATTGTTAGATCCGTTACTTTATTCCTTATAATTTCTGTTACGAATGTGCGTAGTAATGTAGGTAACAGGTGATCATTATCATTTCAGTTTTTATTCAAGGAACGCATAAAATTAGATTTTCTATTAGATGTTAGGGTTAGAGGTGAATGATGCTCGTAATCCGTTACAAATCGCCTTATCATTCTGCTAAAAACATTAATGGGATTTATATATAGAAATTTTGTTTTTAATTTGATCATGTTAGTTGTCTATTTGGATGCTTTGGGTCGGGGCGGAGCCAGAAAATTTTGCTCGAGGGGGCACAGTTTAATAATTTTTTGAAACTATTACAAAAAAGCCAAATATTTTAGAAATTTTACACAACAATTTTTTTCGCCCTTATCTCCGCCCTTGCTTTGGGTGTTGATTAAGACAATCTATCTACGTTACTAAAATTTAGTTTATGTATACGAATATTATAAATTATTTTTTTGTGCTATCTAAAAACAATGAGATACTATGAAAATCACCTTTTAGGAGAAACTGCACAGAATATTTTTGCCGACCTGCCTGCAGTTCATGTAGTAGTTTATTAGTTTCTATAATTCAGCATTATATCTGTCGTTATTTATGGTTTTCTTTTTATCATAGTCAGCCAAGAGCGTCTTAGTTTTGTCTAGATACCATGATATAAGCATCTGCTATTATTGTATTATATGGTGGCCTTTTGGCTTGTAGTTTCTCCCATGATGTTGATCCTGTGATTAGGTTACCAATATATCTTCTATCGGTTATGTGACCATCAAAATAAAACAAGTCCTCATTTTACTGCGACACTTGTATAAATAATCATGTATGGAGTATTTGAACCACGAAATTCATATATCAGCTACCTATATTTTCACGGTCATATTTTTTTGTTCAATAATAGTTATATCAACCAAGTTAACTAGTGAAGACGGGACAATATATAAAAGTTACGTACGACAGATGATTTACGGTTTTCAAGTATGTAACAAAAATTCGTACAAGTAACTAAAATGGAATTATCTGTTTTGCTGTACAAGTAGTATTTTGTGTGGAATTCATGGATGCTCTAGCTGTATTTGGTTTTCTTTTTATAAAAAGAGTGGTATTATGCATGTTAAAAAGGCACGTGCTGATTAAAGTTTTGTTTGGTTCCGTAGCTAGCATAAAATGGCAGACTCAGAAGATATCCAGCCACTTGTGTGCGATAATGGAACTGGAATGGTTAAGGTAATCATTTTTAGCATCTCTCTTTCCACATGCGCTCGGATACACGGTCACCTGCACATTATGCAGAGTTAGAGTTGGAAGCTTTTAATGGTAGTCTAACCAAGTATATTTATTGTAACAGGCTGGTTTTGCTGGAGATGATGCTCCAAGGGCTGTGTTCCCCAGTATTGTAGGCCGACCGCGTCACACCGGGGTGATGGTTGGAATGGGCCAAAAAGATGCTTATGTCGGAGACGAAGCTCAGTCCAAGAGAGGTATATTGACTTTAAAATACCCAATTGAGCATGGTATTGTCAACAATTGGGACGACATGGAAAAAATATGGCATCACACCTTCTACAATGAGCTCCGTGTCGCTCCAGAAGAGCATCCAGTTCTTCTAACTGAAGCACCTTTGAATCCTAAGGCCAATCGTGAAAAGATGACCCAAATAATGTTCGAGACATTCAATGCCCCTGCTATGTATGTTGCCATCCAAGCCGTTCTTTCCCTGTATGCTAGTGGTCGTACTACTGGTAAGCATCTCATCGTCCTCCATAAGATGTTCAAATGCTGCAAGTTCTGTATATTGACCCAATATGCATCTTTCACACTTACCATTATAATGTCAACTTACTTGGATTCATTCACATGGATTTGTGTTTTAGGAATGTATTATCGTTTACATGAACCTTTCATTTTTTTAACGTTAGGGTCAGATAATAGTTTCGGGTTATCTTAATCACCTCTTATAAACCTCTGACAAAATTTGTTCCCTTACAAAATTTCAGTCATTTTTGGTCATTATATCAGTTAATTTCACCAATAATCAGAATAAACAAACACTAAGATATCTAAGTATTACGATTTAAAACAGAAGAAGCAGATCCACACATTGTGTTCTACAACTTCTTGTATTACAGCTACCTAACTCTGATTATTAGATATCACTTGACCACTTTTAAAAAGTACATCATAATACCCTATAATGGCAATACTTTTTCGGTTTAACTTTGATTATTCAGTCAGTATAGCACTCTCATCTTTTATTGTCTGGTGCAGGTATTGTTCTTGATTCAGGGGATGGTGTGAGTCACACAGTCCCAATTTATGAGGGTTACGCCCTTCCACATGCCATTCTTCGATTGGACTTGGCTGGACGTGACCTCACTGACTGTTTAATGAAGATCCTTACAGAGCGTGGGTATTCTTTTACCACTACAGCAGAGCGGGAAATTGTAAGAGACATGAAGGAGAAGCTGGCTTACATTGCTCTCGACTATGAGCAGGAGCTCGAGACTTCTAAAACTAGCTCTTCTGTCGAGAAGAGTTTTGAGCTTCCTGATGGGCAGGTCATCACCATCGGTGCTGAGCGTTTCCGTTGCCCGGAGGTCTTGTTCCAGCCATCCATGATCGGAATGGAAGCAGCAGGTATTCATGAAACCACATACAACTCCATCATGAAGTGTGACGTGGATATCAGGAAAGACTTGTATGGAAACATTGTGCTTAGTGGAGGTACAACTATGTTCCCGGGTATTGCTGATAGGATCAGCAAGGAAATTACCGCTTTGGCCCCAAGCAGCATGAAGATCAAGGTCGTTGCACCACCGGAAAGAAAGTACAGTGTCTGGATTGGAGGGTCCATCTTGGCATCACTCAGCACCTTCCAGCAGGTTTGTTTTGCAGTCATCTTTTTATTCCCTTTCGTAGGTAGGTGTTGGTACTTTGTTTCTGATTACTGGGTGTTATAAATGATGCAGATGTGGATTGCGAAAGCGAAATATGACGAGTCTGGTCCATCAATCGTGCACAGGAAGTGTTTCTAAGTCGTTTTTGAAGATATTCAACTTTCAACAGTTATTTTTCACGTGTTACATGATACTGTATGTCATAGATGTTGTTTTTTCATGTTGGGTTGAGAGCGACTGAGACAGCTATTGTAACTTCCGCAATTATTTCATTTCAATCTCATTTTAGAGGGTCATATCATCAATATTTCATTCTAAAGATTATGATTTTCATGCCTTCTGTATGCCATTTTCTTGCCCTTCTGAATAAGCTTCAATAGGCGATACCTTAGATTTATCCATCAAATCGTTCATCGTGATCACACTGCTTAATTTGTTGATAGCTTTTGGATAGTATAAACTCGCCATTGTGATGCTAATCAGCTATGATTCTGGTTTATCAGATAACATAGGTCAAATCAGATAAACATAATGCGTCTATTGAGAGACGATTCACATTGTTCTGTTTCGGTTACAAGATATATGTCTTAATCAAATGAAATGCTCATATGATTGGTCTTTGCACCTTTTATGTATTAGAACGTGTAAGTCGACGAGCCAAATACTGGTTGCTGATGTCTTTGCTCACTCAAATGCAAGGCAACCATGGCATATAAGATTAGTTTTCACATATATTTGACATTTTCCACCTGCATTACTCCATATGTCCATTATTTTATTTTTTTATCTTTCCTACATTTATAAGCAATAATTTCTGGTGAAATAGAAATTTGAGAAAAGTTTGAAAAAGGATGTGTTGTGTTTGGGTAAAAACATGATAACTATACCAAAAATGTAAGTTTTTGCTGGTAACCTAAAGTGCAAGTTCTAAGTACAAATTAGACAACAGTTACATATTGTTTAGCACACAAGCTTATAAGGAACTTACGATTATTATTTTTATAAAATAAGCTACTTTAAGAATAAGCTATGTTTGGCTAACAAAGATTAAGGGAGGCTTTTAGAAATATAATCTTTCATACACTTCAAAAATCAAATGCTACTTCGAGTAATGTAAAGTAAAATAAGCTTGTCAAACATACCCTTAGACTATATTATGTCATGTTTTAACGACATATATTGAATTGATTCGAATCATTAATAGATTATAGATCACTCAAGGACATTATCAGGAACGATTAAGGGAAAGGATCCCCGAGGATCAAAACATGAGCTACAGATTATGAAGAGATATCTGATGAAAACAAACAATGACTTGAAACAAAACATCTTTTAACGGGTATAACTATCACTCATAACATCTCCAACATACATACACTTTTAGCTAGTGTCCTTGTATACAGATTTCATTACATATAACAACTCTCTGATAGGTAAAAGAATAATAAGATTTCTTCAAAATGTGCCCTAAAACTTATCTGTGAAATAAGGATTGCAGGTATGCATATCAGAGAAAAACTGGCGGTCAAGAACGTTAGCTCAGGATTGAGAAAAGTTTTTGATTAACAGAGCTTGCTTTAAACTAAGATTCACCTGTTGATATCTTCGAGATACCAAGTCTATATCCCAGAGACATGAAAGCCATTTCCCACACCATGTTCAAGATGCTTGATGGACTCACTGTCGATCCCGGAATTTCAGACCAGGTTACTGATATCACTACTATAGGGATATGAAAGAGTTTGCTCAAATAAACTAACTCGACATAAAAGCACCACAAATAAGCTTGCCAAACATACCCTTAGACTATATTATGTCTCGTTTTAACGACATATATTGAATTGATTCGAAACATTAATAGATTGTAGATCACCCAAGGACATTATCAGGAACGATTAAGTGAAAGGATCCCCGTGGATCAAAACATGAGCTAAAGATTATCAAGAGATAAACAGTCTGATGATAAAACACACAAGTGACATGAAACCTAAACATCTTTAACGGGTATAACTACCTATCACCACATAAAACGTCTCCAACATACATACACTTTCAGCTAGTGTCCTTGTGTACAGATTTCCTTACATATAACAACTCTCTGATAGGTAAAAGAATAATGAGATTTCTTCAAAATGTGCCCTAAAAACTTATTTGTGAAATAAGGATGCAAATCAAGAAACTGGCGTCAAGAACGTTAGCTCAAAGCCCTGCTTTAAACTAAGATTCACGGGTGGATATCTTCCAGATACCACAGAGACATGAGAGCCATTTCCCGCACCATGTTCAGGATGCTTAAGGGACTCACCTTGGATCCCGGAATTTGTTACTGATATTCTACTAAAGGGATATGAACGAATTTGCTCAAATAAACAGAGTAATTGTATAAATGGTCCCTGGGGTGAACCGGGTTTAACGAAAATAGTCCCTAAACTTTTTTTCCCGAATCCTCTCTCTGTGGTTTCGAACGTATCGAGTTTGGATCCCTTGGACCAATTATTTCCGTAGTTTGACCGTTAATTGCTTGTTTAATTGTGGAAATGACAATAAATACCCTCGTTATGTTTGGAAATGGTCCCCCATGTGGTTTTGTGTTTTGAAAATGGTCCCTCTGACCGTTAATTAAATTTTTTTAAAATTTTAAATTTTTTATACGTTTCTTTTATGTTTTAATACCGTTTTTTACGTTTCTTTACGTTTTTGTTCGTTCGGTACGGTTTCGTATGTTTTCAATCATTCTTATACATTTTTTATTTTTTGTTATTATTAGTTCCTTTCAAATTTTTAGCTTTTTATACATTTTTATCCGTTTTCACACGTTTTTATACGTTTTTACGTTATAAAAGGCGTATAAAAACGCACTAAAAAGTACAAAAACACAACAGTTTTAAAAAAAATTATTGTAGGGATTTTGTAAAAAAAATTGTTAAAAATATAACAAAAAGTTTTAAAAAAATTATGTAAAATTTAATGAAAAAATTTCGGTAAATTTTTTCGAATTTTTTTAACTATTTCAAAGAGAAAATAAAGTACTCGAAAATTACTTTTTTTTTTCGAGTTTTTTTTTGTTTTTAACAAAAATAAAGATTTGAGGCATTTATTCTGCAAAATGTACTGAATCTATAACACCATAGACATACGGCGGACTACAAGTTCTCCAAATCTCCCTAACTCATAAGAATTGAGTCATCTAAACAACTTGAAAACTAATGTATAGGTCTCTTCATACAGATCACTAATGTACGATGATTCTTCTTTCATTCTAACACATCAACACAAAATACTCTTTTCCAGAATACATTTATTACTCTCTAAACAAAACTATCAACACACCACTATTACACTATGTAAAAAGGGTCACAAACACAAAATAGTATACAAAAATCATCGGCACATAAAATCTCTGTGTTATAACTATAACCACAAGACCATACTTTTAAAATAATAAGGTTTCTAATTGTGACAGTAACATACATGAACAAAGATTCTCAAAATACACATACTAAAGTAAACGTCAACTAGAACAGAAATATGTTGGTCTACAGGGGACCAAAACCGATACCGGGACCGAATACCACTAGGTAGAGAATCCGCGGGAGCGAAAAAGAAGAGGTAGGGACAGATTGTTCGTGTAACAACCCAGAGTTTCACCACCCATGGACGTGGAGACCATTAGTGCAATTTAACTCAATAAACTAACTCGGCATTCGAAAGCAACACCGGACCATCGTAACTACGTGACACTGGCCCAACACTCTCTGAAGCGGTTGAGAATACAACCGAGACACAGAGACAACACCATAACTTAGATGGAAAAGTACTATTAACAGATGTGCGCATGGGTTTAGAACAAGATTCAAATTCAAGCAGGTTCTTTTTTTACGGGTCAAATCGGGCCGGTCGATTATAAGAACATTGGGTATGTCATGCTAATGTGCTAAATCACTCGTATGTTATTTAGCCAATTTTTTTCATCTAAACTCTGAACTCAAGATATTTATGGAATGGTGATCAGCGAAAGCGATGTTTCCTTTTGCCACTTTCATTCTTTCTTTTACCTGGTTGAGGCAACAAGATACAACTTTAACTAAAACACGGAACTCAAGTCATATATCTACCCAGGAAACTCACAAATATCATACCTTTTTTAACGAATGTTAGTAAAAAGCCTCCTTCCAGCAGCTCTTGCGAACATCTTAAAGCCACACTGCTATACATGTCAAGCTTTGTATTAATATAAATCCAGCAGATCAAATTGCAAAAGGATATAAAAAAATCATAAACAAAAACAAAAGTTTGAAGAACAATTACTTGTGTATCACGAACTCCAGGACCAGCAGCTAGGAGAACCACGACATGTTTCATCAAAAAGTTGCGATACCACTTCCTCTGAGGCATAAAGTGTAATTGTTCAGAAAAGAAAATTAAATGATAACAAGATCAATAATATTAGAGTTAATTGCATAAATGGTCCCTGTGGTCTGTCGGGTTTAACGAAAATGGTCCCTATACTTTTTTTTCTCGAATTCTCCCCCTATGGTTTTGACCCGTATCGGGTTTGGTCCCTTGACCACAAACTCCGTTAATCTGACCGTTAACTCGGTAATTTGACTGTCACATGTAAGGGTAGTTCTGTCATTTCACTTGATTTAAAAAAAAGTAAATAAAACACACATAAAACTCATTTTACCAACAACATACTTCAATCTTCATCTTCTTCTTACTACTCTCTCTCTCTCTCCAATTCATTAATCTCTCTTCAATATTTCCTAAACAACCACCACACACCACCATCTCCCATAACCACTAACCATACACCACCTAACCTCAACATCCACACCACCGTCACACACCACCCGTACCACCATCACCCACGTCATCACCACGAAACCTATCACCTTACACGTCCCAACAACCTCTATTTCAACAACAACGACCAACTCTCACCCATCACCACCTGTGATATGCCCTAAGCCCGATCCGGCCAATTATGTCCCCGCCGGTAACAAGATTCGGCCAACCGCCACTGTCTGAATTCATATCCAGAGACCACATAGACCTTTGGTGTTTAATTTAAAGGGTTATAGTTGAATAAATATCGGTGGGTTTTGAGGGAATGTTGATTCAAGTGTAGTGATAGGTGAAGTTTTTGGTTACTTTTAGAGTAAATTGCAAAAATCGTCCTTAAGGTTTAGCCAAATTGCATGTTTCGTTCCAAATAGTTTGATAGTGCAAAAATCGTCCTTAAGGTTTAGCCAAAGTGCAAAAATCGTCCCACATAGTTAAGCCAAATTGCATGTTTCGTCCCTAAGGTTTAGCCAAATTGCATTTTTATTGTCACCAGGACATTTATTTCAGAAATAAATAGTTTATTTTAAGACTATCTAATGCCTTTCAAACTATTTGGGACGAAACATGCAATTTGGCTAAACCTTATGAACGTTTTTGCATTACTCTTACTTTTATGCTCAAAGTTGCACTCAGTGGTTTGAGATGAAAATAAAAAAGATGAAGAAAAATAAAGTTGTCTTTGGTGTTTTTGTATTTTTGGGTAGGGCAAATCGCATAAAAAGGTACTCATCTTAGGTCAAAATGTCAAAATAAATGTACTCATCTTCTTTTTTTTCTCCCTCATTTAAGGTATCGATCTTTTTTTATTTGCAACTTAACAATTAACAAACAGGTTTTCATTACCTTCTAACAATCGTTATTTTATTCTGCATCGTTAGTCCTTTTAATATGGATTTTGTTGAGATTTATTATTTTTTTCAAAATTAATTTTTTTAGAATTTTTTTCAAAATTAAATTTTTTTTTCCAAATTAATTTTTTTTTAATTAAAATTTTTTAAAAAAATTAAAATTTAAAAAAAAATTTGGTTAAAAATTTTTTCAAAATTAAATTTTTTTTCGAAATTAAATTTTATTTGGAAATTAAAATTTTTTTTAAAAAAAAATTTGGTTAAAATTTTTTTCAAAATTATTTTTTTTTCGAAATTAAATTTTTTTTCGAAATTAAATTTTTTTTCGAAATTCATTTTTTTAATCAAAAAATAATAAATCTCAACAAAATCATATAAAGGACTAACGATGCAATAATAAAATAACGATTGTTAGAAATGTAACCGAAAAACCTGTATAAGGGGAATCTGGTTTTTATATGTATGTGCAACGACTATGAACTCCCAGCTGTTTTTTTAAGTTGTCAACGAACCAATATGTTGTCAAAGGTGGCAATTTTGAGAAATTATAGCAGGCTTCGAAGGAAATACGTTGAATATAATTTTTAATAGAAGAAATTTGAGGCCGCATACTTGCAGTTTTGAGAAATTATTGCAAGTTTTTAGGAGTCTGAGATTGAAAACATGGGGCACTGTTCCATGTTCTGTTTCATGTTTACTCCCAACAATCATCATGCCTTAATTCATATGTATGCCATTTCAAAAAAACAAAAATTTGTATGAATTTTACACTAGAAAAGTAGAAAGTACAAATCTCAGAACCAGTTTTATCTATGGCTTTTGTTTTTTGTATGAATTATCTACAGGCTTTTTCTTTTTGTTCACTTACAAAGTGTCGAGCCTGCACAATGCAATTGTGGCCATCTGCATAAATTTGTGTACACACACAATTAAACGTGGTAGGTGTTCACAGAAACATCATTTATGCACATAACTAACAATTTGATATTTGTGTCGTGTTACAGAGGAGAAACATAACACACCTTTATTGGCGATCTTTCTGTGGGTTTGTTAATGGTAGTTAGTCAATCTTTTTGTTGTTGTTTCTACAAAGGCCGATATTCTCACACGGACAACTTTATGTGGTTGATTCAAGAGTCAAGACGAAAAAAGGTTAAAGGTTTTTTGTAATGACAAAGAAGGCGAATACACAAACTACACAACAAACGTTGTGTACAAAGGTGTGTTTTATTTCGTAAGAATAAGCACCATGTACCTTATTTGTACGAAGACTTTTCATTGTTTTTTCTACATACAATGCATGAACACTTTATTTTTGTTTCCAATTTTGGTTTTTTTTTTTGCCGTTATTCATTATTTATTTACGTCCGGTTAGATTTGTGTTTTACTAAACACCTCATAATTTCAATATATATTAGACGATATGTTTTACAATTATTTTTCATTGTTATGCATGTTTTATCATGAAGTTAGCCCGCCCATTCGGGCGGGCTATGAAACTAGTCTTCTATATAGTGGGATTTGACTTCAGCCCTGATAGAAATGAACACGATCTTCTATATCCTTCTACAACCATTTTGTGTCTTCTGGTGACATGAAATTCCTTTTAAATATATGTCCCTTGCATTTGCGCTTCAAGCGTGGAAAATAAAACACACAATCAAGCTCCGTTATTTTTTTATTGATGTTAGTAAAAGATGTAAGGATATGTTATTTTTTTTATTGATATTAGTAAAAGATGTAAGGATATGTTTACGGTCATAAACGCACTCTTAACCTAAGATTGGCTCATAAGTAGGTATGTCAAATTCAAGATCCTCATGTCCGTCATCCAAGGAAAATGCCAAGGAACTCAGGCCACACACACATGGAACACAATCAGTAAACACGCACATTGTTACAATATATATGTCCGCGTATATGCCGGACATGCTAGTAGTCCGAATGGGCCACATAAAACCCAAGCGAATCACTCAAAGTCCAATCGAATCATTCCAGACCAAGCAAGCTATTCAAGTCCGAACGGGCCATAAAGTTCCAAACGGGTGTCCGCGTATATACCGGACGGGCCCCACGTCCGAACGGGTTGTACGGGATCCGGACGGGCGTACTACATCAACCCAAAAGAAGACAACGTTAGACCCGATAAAGAATGACACCTCTTCAAACTATTGGACAATAGCAAGCACTTACGCAACATCACTATTCCGGGATTTAAGGAGCGATGTCCCCAAGGTGTACCGACACCCAAGGCGAAGGCTAGGTGTAGGTTCCGTCCCTCCATTCCCAAGGTTCAGACATTACTTCCAAACAGTACTACAAGAAGTAAAATACCAAGCATTTATTGACTTAGTCAACACTTTCTTACGACATACATACATTTATTACTATAGCCTCTTCGGCTTCACCATATAGCCCCTTCGGCTGATATTCACATACTTACTCTCACGCCCGAGCTTGGTCCTGGGTCAACACCCGGGGCGAGTTAACGGGTGTTCTTTCTTATTTTCAGATAATTAAAGGGGATACTTCACCAAGAGACGAGGGAACGCACCCTAGACTCAAGGTACGGTATTTTACCTTAACATTTTGGCGCCATCCGTGGGACTCGTTTATCTCATCTACCAGCTAAGAGAGAATGACGGAACCATCTGGAGGAGGGATGGACGATCGGGACGAGCGAGAAGAGACTCCCCCTCCTCTCACCAAGGAGCAGATTGAAGGGCACATTTCGGCAATGAAGTCCATAATCAAAGATTATAACCGACAGAATAAGGCTGATCCGATACGTCTGGACTTTGGAACGGACAATATACCTCTAAATGAAGGACGTGTCGCGAGAGGAAAAGATGTCGGCGAGGAAGACTTAAGCAAGCCCTTCAAGGAAAAACTAAAAACACCCCTCACAAGAAGGATCATTGAGTTCGCTGGCCCGGAATATGTTATGCCTGCCAACATCACGCTGTATGATGGGTCCACTGACCCAGCCGATCACTTAAATCGTTTTTCGATGGCAGCAAACTCAGGAGAATGGCCCATGCCAGTTTGGTGTCGGATGTTTCAGCAAACATTGGACGGAGGAGCCAGGGGTTGGTTCGAGAGTCTCCCACTCAATAGCATCAATGAATGGTATCAACTAAGGGAAGCATTCACCAACAGATACTCGATAAGAAGGGCGTGTTACAAAGAGCCCCATGAGATCACCAAGGTTGTAAGAAGGGCTAACGAGACCCTACCGGCGTTCAAAGAAAGATGGACGGTGGAAACTGGTCTCATCATGGGTGTTCCGGAGGTCATGAAGATCTCGTCCTTCATGGATTCAATAAAATCTCCTGAGCTAGCAAAGCGCTTCTCAAGCAACATACCCAAGACCGTTGATGAAATGATGAGAAGGGTGGATGAATTTGTCCGAGCGGAAGAAGCGTATGCCCGCACGGAACTCCCACCGGGAGAGTCGAGGGACATTCATCGTCGCCTGTCCTTTCCGACAGGATCACGAGATGTCCATCAGAGATTGACCTTTCCAACTTCCACAAGAAACGACAGAGACAACCGAAGTAGCCAAAGAAGAGACTACAAAGGAAATGATTATAAAAACCCTTACAGGGTAAGAGACAATTTCAACGGTGGGAGGCATAGGGATTACAGAGCTCCCTATCCCCAAAGAGACCAAGCGAACAAAACAGTACCTGTACTTTCCTTGGACTCTCTGATTAAGTGTCCCAAAGAAATTTTGGCTACCGAAACCCAATTGCAGTTGCCAGCACCAAGACCGGTGGCGAATCCGTTGAGGACAGGCGATCCCGATAAATACTGTGACTATCACCAAGATAAGGGCCATCACACAAACGATTGCATACAACTGAGAAAACAATTGGAAATCGCCCTAGAATCGGGAAAGTTGAATCACTTGATGAAGGACCTGAGGCAAAGAGTAGGAAGGGGCCAAGGTAGAAACCCTCCCCCTCCACCCAAGGTAATCAACATGGTCGGAATCCTCTCCTCCAAAGAGAAAAAGCGCAAGGACCGTGAAGCGACAGAAGCTTGGATGAACACCCCTATCACCTTCCCAGGGGTCATATCAGATGATGCATCCGATGAACCTCTAATCATAGAAGCCGAGGTGGAAGGTTATCTGGTTAGGCGCGTGTATGTAGATGAGGGTTCATCCGTGGAAGTCATGTTTGAGCATTGTTTTGAAAACTTGCCGGCGAAGGTGAGGGCCGGACTAAGAGAAACAAGAACGGACTTGGTGGGTTTCGCCGGCGAGGTGGCGAAGCCATTGGGGAAAATCGACCTAGAGGTATGTTTTGGGAATGAAGGTCTGAGTAGAAGGATGTCCATAAAATTCTTAGTCATTCGCGCCCCCTCTCCCTACAACATAATCTTGGGAAGACCAGGGTTGAAAGCACTGCATGCTATTCCATCGACTATCCACTCAATGATCAGGTTCCCCACTCCGAAAGGAATAGCAACTCTGGTGACCCGGTCAACGATAATCGCAGAATGCAGACTTCGAGAAGAAAAACAAATACTGACGGAGAAGCAACCGGAAGTCCATAAGACTGGACAGCCAGATGAAGGGGCAGACCTTACTGAGCAAATACTAGTTAATCCCTACTTCCCAGATCAAATTATTACCATAGGAGGAAGACTTTCTCCAGATTGCAAGAACCAACTAAAGACACTCCTAATAAATAACATGGAGGTCTTCGCTTGGGAACCTTCTGACATGACCGGGGTGCCTCGAAAGATCATAGAGCACTCCCTCAATGTAAATCCATCTTTGGAGCCGTTCTGCCAGAAAAGGAGGACCTTTTCTCCAGAAAAAAGCAAAGCGGTCACTAAGGAGGTAGCCGAATGGGTAAGAGCAGGAATAGTCCGCCCAGTCAAGTACCCGACATATATCTCTAACCCAGTTCTAGTCAAGAAATGTGATGGATCATGGAGGATGTGTATTGATTTTAAAATTTTGAACTCTGCATGCCCAAAAGACTATTATCCCTTGCCCAGTATTGACTGCAAGGTCGAAGCAGTCATGGGTTTCAAGTACAAGTGTTTCCTTGATGCCTACAAAGGGTACCATCAAATTCAGATGGCAAGAGAAGATGAGGAGAAGACAGCCTTTTACACAGAGCAAGGGACATACTGCTACATGAAGATGCCATTTGGTTTAAAAAATGCGGGTGCCACCTACCAACGGTTGGTTGACTCAACGTTTCAAAGCCAAATAGGAAGGAACCTAGAAGCATATGTGGATGACATGGTTATCAAAAGCAAAGATGAGAAGGATCTCCTGGCAGACATTGCAGAAACTTTCGAAAATTTGAAAGCAATAAACATGAAGCTGAATCCCAAAAAATGTTCGTTTGGTGTAGAAGAAGGCAAATTTTTGGGATACATGGTCACATCGGAAGGAATCAGGGCAAACCCTAAAAAAAGGCCATATCGGATCTCACTTCCCCAAAAACATTGAAGGAAATGCAAAGTCTCAGTGGAAAGCTAGCTTCTTTAAATCGGTTCCTGGCCAAGTCAGCCGAAAGGGCTCTCCCTTTCTTCAACACCCTCAAAAATATAACAAAGGAAAACAAACATGAGTACCGGTGGACCCCGGAGGCAGAAGAGGCTTTTCAGCAGATGAAGAGGCTGATAATATCCCTTCCATCATTAACACCACCCTTTCCGAAGGAGACACTGTATGCATACCTAGCAGTGGCAAAGGAGGCTGTCTCAGCAGTACTGCTGACAGATCGAAACGGAAGACAATGCCCAGTCCAGTATGTGAGCAGAACGCTAAATGATGCCGAAAAGAATTATTCCCCTCTGGAAAAGCTGGCCCTTTCTTTAGTTAACATGACGAGGAGGCTAAGAAGGTACTTTGAAGCTCATCCTGTCAAGGTCATTACGGACCAACCCATAAAAAATATACTTAGCAGAGCAGAAGCCTCAGGGAAGTTAGCCAAGTACGCTGTGGAGATAGGGACATACAAAATTTCATTCATACCCAGGAATGCTATAAAAGGCCAAGTCCTGGCAGATTTCCTGTCAGATGCTCCGGATGGAGAGGCAGAAGAAGAGTACTTTCGAATGCCCGAAGTACCACCTGAGGTAGATGACACTGAAGTCTGGACACTCTTCACGGACGGAGCGGCCAGTCTGAAAGGCTCAGGAGCAGGTCTCGTGTTAATTGGACCTAGTGGTTTGGAGTATACTTATGCCCTTCGGTTAACATTTGTCAGTACCAATGAGAACAAAAAATGCAGAAATAAATATTATTAAAGCCCTTATTTAAACTATTTATTAAAAACTAATTTAACTAATTAAACTAAAAAAACTTAATTTATTATTTATAAAAAACTACTTTTATAAAACTTAAACTAAAAACTGCCAAAACACATGGGTTGAAAGTGACAAGAAGTAAAGATAAGGGTAGGCGGCTAAAAATTTAGTTTTATAAAAAACAGCACAAAGTTTGATCAATTGACAGAGATAGTCCCTTAACCAAGGACTTAACTAGACTCACAATCAAACTAACTAAGGACTATCTATGTAATTAACTAAGGACTAACAGAGTAACTAACAAGGACTAACTGTGTAAACAGAAACTATAAAAATTGACAAAACAGGTCCCTGCAGCACCTAATAACTAACAACCAG
>BQNB010133102.1:0-18520 GCA_026074375.1 Tanacetum coccineum
ATGGAGTCCATCTTAACCGACGAAAGATCAACATGACCATCCTGTCAACCAAAAGTCATTTTCACTGTTATAAAATAGATAAGAAGATAGAATTGACATGTAGGATGTATTTTCTTACATGAGCAGCAATGTTCTCATCAGTAGTGATCCCTTTAATATGTCAAAATTGACACTTATAATAGATAAACACAATCTACTGTTGTAAGCTTGGCAGCAATAGAATCCCACTCTTAGAGTTTGAATCATTGAGAAATATATTAGCAAAGCAAATATACATACATGTATAATACATATTTTGCATGATATAAGACATTTAGGACTATTATAGCTGAATCTTTAGATGTAAATCCTGTAACATCTGTTTGTATCATTCGTTCACCATCTTCATCATATAATACAGCTACTTTGCATCCTGCAATAACCATAAAGTTTGCATTGACAAGTGTTAAAACACATACATTAAAATAATGTATGGCTAATTGCAACACAAATAAACACAAAAGCAACCTAACACATATAAACACAAAATCAACCTAACACATATAAACACAAAATCAACCAACCTTTGGGAACTAACCAATTTTTGTGCCATGAAATTCATCAGGCGCCCCTTCATGAGTGGTTACAACCCATCACCTGAAACAAAATTCCACTCCTAATCCTTGGAATCTATATGACAATTTAATGAGGTAGTACTCATAAAGATAACTAAACTGGATCCACAACTATATAATGTGAAAAAGAGTACATCATCGTCCATCTCATGTAAATGTTTAATGCAACCAGTTCTCCGGGACCATGATAAGTTGCATAACACAGACTCATACACTTTTCTACCTCTGTCACAGTCAAACAAAACTGCTAAATGTAACCAACATCATTCATAGAAGCAAGAATAAACCACATCAAACATAATCAACAAATACCATCTTAACTTCATAATCATTTCATCAAACATATGGTGTGCATAAATTAATATACTCAAACACAAGAATAAACCACAAGAATAAACCAGATCATAAGAACATATATTTACCTTCAAAGTTGCTTGACAAAAATGTATACTTCATTGGCGTTTGATTGCTGTGGATTTGAATCTGCAAAAATTAATCAATTTGAAATAAGCAATCTCAAATCGTGTATTAAATTGCATGTACATAATAATCGAAAGTTAAACAAACCTTGTTGATCCTTCTATTTTGAAATGAAAAACTGATAAATGCCTGTGAAGTGAGTTATGCCTTTAAATGAGGCGTTGTTTTATGTATATGAATTTGAAATCATAATGAATCCATTTGATAAGTATGGAAAGGATTTTCAAAATTAAAAGAGATTGTAGCAAAGTAGAGTAACTGTCATTGAATAGAGATGAGCTGTTATGTTATCAGAAATTGTAGCAGTTTATGAAGGCAAGTTACAATTGACGCTTGTGCCTCTTATTTTACACAGTATTTAGAAGTCAAATTTTTTGGACAAAAATGTCCTTTGAGTCATCATTTCCAGTCAGCATTAAGTTGCAATGTCACCATGTCTGGTCATCATGAAATATTTCATGTCTTACCCCGTATATAGGTAGAAATGTGCGATACAACCAAATGCACCCAGGCTCAAAATAATTTTTTTAATTGAATCTCGATGTGCCCAAGTGAGGCCCAACAAACAAATGCAATAGCAGGCAAAAAAAAAGGCTACAATAAGCCCAACAGAAAAGAGTAAGCCCATAAAATGCTTTATAGTTAAGAGAGAAATATATTTTCTTAAAAGATAGGTTTTCTTATGAGATAGGAAATAGTATATTTTCTTAATATAAAGGTATACTAGGTCTCTGCCCGTCCGATGGACGGTTTTCTTAATAATCGATTGAAATCGTACTATTATGTTTAAGATTCAATATACATTAATTATAGCATAATGCACACACTTTGTTATGGATAGTTTTAAGGAAGTCATAAAAGAATAATGTGATGTTTGCTTATGTGTTTAAGAAATAAAAAGTTTTGAGCTGATACAAATGACATAGAGATGATGGTGGTAAAGAGATGTTTTAAACAGTTTGTTCAATTTATAAAATTGACATGATTTCTTCTTTTGTTCCAGTTCATTGTTAGTTTCTGTATAATAAATTATCATTTTAAAAAATAACATACTCTATGAATTTAAGTGTTCTTGTAACATTTTTGTATTTTACATCTGAATTTAGAAAAACTTAATATTTGACAACTGGTTGGTTGAGATGACTTATTTCAACATTTTGAGCGTGAAATGTTAGTTCGGGTCAGGTCAGGTTAATGTTGATTGCATGGGTTTTGCCATTTGGGCTGCTTAGTTACTTTATACTTGACACGAATAAGTAATTGTGTTAGTTATGTTAACTCACTGTCTGTAACATCATAATTTAAGCAGGATGACGGGTACACTTTAGCTAACACATGTTAAACTTGTTGATTACTCGATTTGTTTTGTCTATGTTTGCAGCAAATCATTTAACAATATAATCAAGCATCGACAAACAAAAAATGGTATACTAAATATTATCGCTTAGTTTTTCTACATGATTCTAAAAGTCATGTATAATCAGAATGCATAATTGATAATTCTGTAAAAGTATCATTTTCATGTATATTTGTGAACCTTGTGCTTCTTCCACTTTTCCATTATTGTTTTGTCTTTCAAGAATGTACATCATAAATTAGTTTTGAGATCACACGAATGTGGATGATTTGCCATGGATTAGAGACATAATTCTTCCGAAAGACCAAAGTAGTACTTTCAAGTTTCAATTAAAGATTGCCATGCCGATCATGATCATTGGAAACAAACTCTTGAAATTCTAATTCATCACACCACTTGCAAGTTATATGATAATCTCTAAACCCTATATCATTCAAAGGCGACACGAACACACAACTTGGAAAGAGACAAGATGAGTAGCTTGAACTAATATGCGGATAATATATACTCGAATTAAAGAGGACTGTCCCCCATAACAACACTTTAAGGAATTAAATAAATTCAAATATAGATTGTATACTTATTGAACAAAGACAACAAAGTTAAAATGATTATGGGTAATGTCTTGGGACATCATTTTAATGTAACAAGTTTTGTTGTACTCGCGTGTTGCCGCGGGAGTATCATGTCGTTGATAACAAAGTTGCAAAACACCCTCGAAGACATATATAGACCCCAAACAGAAAATGTCGGTAACAATTACAAAGTTACGCAAAAATACAAAACGTGACATAATGTGTATAGCTCATTTTTTTGGTAAAAAAACATACGTTGAACATCATTCATACAACCCATATGCACTTCCATCAGCAACCGAAGCCAAGAAGTTAAGCGACTAGTAGTTGAGTTGCAACCGAAGCCAAGAAGTTAAGCGACTGCCAGTAGAAGAGCAGCAACATGATGCAATTCCATCAGCAACGGCAAGGCTACAATGTCGCCAACAAAAGAGATACTTCAATAGCAGCAGCATCACTTGTAATGGAAGAAAAAACCCATCCTATTTTCGCAAAAGTTCCCAAATGGCACCAGCGCTATTTGCCCCCCGTATATAATTCATTATCTTAACCGCCGTATAGTTCCAAAGAGTAGTATTTGACACAACAAACATTCACCTTTGTTTTAATGGTACCAACACCCACTGCCTGCAGTAACAACCCATGTAAGGAAGCAACTTATTATACACCCAGATATCATTAGTCTATAATTACTTATAAGTAGATAACATGAGTACCTTTAGTTTTCTAAGCTGTAAAAAGGAACACTTTAGTGGGCGAATAGTTCCAATGTCCCAACATTAAGAATGGCTTTGAACAACCAAGCCATTGCACAAAGTACCTGTCCGATTGTGGCCGACTATCGCAGCCAAGGTTCCAGCATTGTTTTGAAATTCCTGTTTTTTGAATGTGAAAGAGATTAATTTCTAGATGATGTGGATGTACATGCACTGATGCACACTTGTAGGATAAAAAGATGCTGGAAATATGTATCGTGCTGAATATCGTACATACTGTAGTGCAAAATATTATCCTGGTATATAGTGTGACATAAAAAGGGAAATGAGGTCTTATGTACGGAACATAGTCAAAATATTAATTTTGAATAAAAATACGACACCATATTTTGTAAAATATGAGCAGTACTACAACAATTTTCTACATTTATATTTTCATAACTTGTATTGATGGACAGACTGCATAACAGGTCAAAGTGGGAAAGGGTCGAAACAGATCAAGTCTAGTACATCGGGTCAAGTTGGTTGACCAGGAAGTAATTTAAAAGACGTGAACTTGTAATTTACATATTGCGTATGAGTTTACGACACAAACTTAATAATATCCATTTTACCATTTTTTACGGAAGAATATAGACCATGACACTATAATACGCCTGTTATAACTAGTCTTTGATGAGCCATGAGAGATGAGTAAAATAGATAAAAAAACATGAAAAGATGCAGACTTGATAAGAGGCGGCCCGACTACTAAGAAAAGTGGATAGTTATGTGACGCGTAAATAGGTTATAGATGAAGCATAATCCCCTCTTTTCATTCAAACGAGCAAAAAAAGAGCCACTATTGTCAAACCCATCATGCACATTTTTATATAGGTTGAACATTTGTTAATGTTGTGCTAAATCTGCTATATATTCAGCTCATGCTTATGAAATTCCTCCCAACTCTTCCGTGAAACATTTGAAGGAATAAAAATTCTACCTAAGCATATAAGATGTATGTCCAACGGGCTTGGTATTTTTGGTGCAGCTCAAAACACGTCAGGTTAGATGAACCAAAATTGTCTAAACCTTGAGAATTATTATAATTAAGTGTCTCTTACCAAACTTATTGTCATTTCTTTTAGAAAAAATAGGAGCGTTTATCCAGTAAAATACATTTTGAGCAACTTATGACTTGTTCAGCCTGTTCCTATTAAACCATTTCTACATCTATGCCAAAAGCAAGATGATGGTATATTTTCATTGGTGAAAGAAGATGCTTACTCCTGTATGTTGAATCAATGTCAGCAACCGCACCATTACTATTTCTGGATCCGCCTTCAATTGCTTAGGACGAGTAAGTCCCCCGCTCGATCAAGCTTGTGTTTTGTATGCGGCCCTCTGAACCATCCTGCTCGCGTAGTAACGTATCTGTTGCCCTATAGAAACATACAAAAGTTGTTTATAGCTAATGAAAATGGTTCAAAAAATGTAGAAAAATAGTACTGAAAAGCGCGTACCAATGGAATGCAATGCAGGGTAGCGTGTTTGGATTTGCTTTAATATTTAGTATTTGGGAACTATGCTTATTTAAGGATTTAAGTAGTAAACACACATAATTAGATACGAAGCGTGAATAAGCAACCCTTAATAGTGCTTACCCTAAAATGGCTCTATCATCCTCAATTAACATGGCCAAAATGAATGTCCTTAAAGATTAGGCTCATTGGTTTTCTTTACCTAATGCTTAACTTACATATAAGTTTGTTGACCGATTTTGTAATATTACTTCATAAGACGGACAAATTGGGCTTGTCAAACATAAGTCGAACTGAAATAAGCTCATAAGGCCAAACATAAGCTTAAACAAACACCCCCTTCAATTGTTCTGATAAGACAATGATATAACAGTGTTAAAATGCTACTGAATAATAGTCTTCTAGATCAGTTACTTATCAAAGATAAATACTTCATTAACAAAGAAGGTAAGTCATTTTGTGTTTTTTTTGTTTCTTCTTAATCAATATCAAGCCGATTCTTGCAGCATAACTGATAATTAATGTCTTTGTGAGATTTCTTGTAATGATATCCAAAAAAGATTCAGATGATTTCTACTATAAATCTACTATAGAATCTAAGACCATTTTTGACTTGTTAAGAAATACGATTTAGAAGCAATTGTTTGAATAGGAGATGGATAACAGTAATTGGAGGCCGACTCAGGGTGTAAGTGGTGGTCCTGTTGGTGACGCATCTATGGAATCTGGTGATTGGAGGGCTCAGCTGCAAGCTGATTCTCGGCAAAGGATCGTGAACAAGATGTATGTATTTATATCCTTCTCTTAAATTTTTTCTATGATATGTGATCTAAGATATTCATTTGTGGTGACCTGTTTGGAATGTTGGAATGTTGCTTTAGTTGTGATGTTTACTGCTGCCATTAGTAGCGTAGACTTGTATTATAACATTTGTGATTTCCCTTGTTATTCTCTTCTAAAATATATGAAAAATGTTAGCATTTTGCGTGCTAGCACCAAGTGGATTGCTATAAAGATGAGTTAGTGCCCTTCGTAGGTCTGATAAATTCCTCACTTATGTCCATATATCCGGTATACTGGACCCTTTAGCAATTATGATGAAAGGAAATTTTATGCATATGATTGTTACTATATGTCAACATAACTGTAGAGTTTAAGGACGTAAAAGATGGATAGCAGTGGATGGTACGGACATGTGGTTAGGCTGTCATGGGATTTAGTAAGCTTTGATCAACATCGATCCTTAACCGATTTTTACTTCTTTTACTTCTTTTACTATGGAGTGATTCTCATTTTGTCATTAAATGCATTACTTTTTTTAGGATATATTATGAATTTAATTGTTAACTATCATTAGATGGAAGGGTAAAAGAAAGTGTGGCAAACAAACAACTTGCATGATTAAGAAAAGAAAATACCGAAATATGTGAACTGGGATGAGATGTCCTTTAGCCTATATGATTTCATATGCCATTCATGTTCTGACCAGTCAACACGTGCCACCGACCAGCTTATTTCCCTTCAGATCAAACATCAGAACATTCAAACAACATAAAAATCATTATAACTTTAAAAAGATATCCAGAAATTTCCTTGAAAGTACTATATCTGTCCCGAAAATTCAAACATCTGATTTTTTGCCGTTGAATTGACATTTTCAGATAAGTAATGAATTGTTCAAACCCTAGGACTTCACCCACTCTCTGGCAGCTGCTATAGAAACAAATATACTAAACACAGATCTTTCTCTGTTTAAACGGACCAACTATTTTCAATCAGATGTACAGTTTTTCAGTGTTCTGTTTCCAGGGCAAACTCCAATCATTATTCAGACTAAATCAGAAGTTGAGCTAGGTAAGCTGGTTTGGTTAAATATAATTAAGATACATGTTACACTACTAAAATCATCTGTGTGACTAATTCAATAGCTTGAAAAACAATTGTATTTTAAATGAAGTCCTTCCTTGAGTGGCTAGTCCTAGAGGTACTCAGCTCGAGTCCCGAATTTCAACTACTTTTAGTAAATTATCAAGATCACGTAAAAGAATGACACATAATTTTTTTGCTTGTTTTAGGAAATGGACATTAGTGGTCTTAGAAATTAAAAACTTTACAAAATCACCATTTGCCGACAATATTCATATACCCACTTTATCCAAGTATCAAATTATTAACCGAGATCTTATGGTCCGTATGACATCATTTTTTTGACCATAAAAATGCGATTACTATAGTGGACTAATCCCATATTATTGTCGATCCAACTTGCGTGACAAATTGTGTATGTAATGAAAAAAGTAACATGTAACTACAACTCCAATAGGTCTAACCTGGAAAAAAAAATGAGGGGTATTATTTTAGAAAAAAAATCATTAGCTCAGCGTTTGGGATGCTCACATTCACCATCGATGACAACAAACAGAAGAAATCAGCAAGACTAAGATTTGAAATCAGCAGCTTCAAATAACCCAAATCTCGGCAACTTCAAAATAACTCGTTCAACCTCTTCTTGTGGTACCCCATCATCTGTATAGGTTTCCCCTAAGAGTAATAAGCATACAACCAACAATTAAAAACTATGATATTAAACTACCATTATCAAAGCAATCGAGAGAACATATTGGCACCTCAATGGATGTTTCCTCCAAAGTGAGACTCGAGTGCTCATCAGGAAAAGGTGACGACAATTTAGGCGTTTTCGGGATTTGTACAATGAGCTTCAAAGTATCTGCTTTCACTACGGTTATATGATCATTTCTTTCCTGCTCCACATTTACCCTTCCTGCAAAAGTGTATATATTTATCACTAATCGCAAACTTGAATCATAATCAATATATCATGAATTCATTCCCATAACTTTTTTGTAATTACTGAAGCAACACAGTAAATGTAATACATGAACTTTTCCAAATCATAAGGAACTTTAAACTTTAATCCTTGTTATGTCTAAAAAATGCAATAACTGAAGGAACGAAGCAAGTAAATTAGACAGTGACATGCATAAAATATAAAGCTTGCTTTTCCAGCAAAAATCATCATTAACATAACTCAAACTGTACCACTGCCATATACAATGAACCAAAGCATAGTAAGTTAAATCCAAAATCCCCCTAACAAAACAACAAAATCCACATAAAAAACACTTAAATCATTACAGAAATTAAAAAGCCCAGATTTTGACCCATTTACTTTTATGTAGTCGATTCGGGTTATGTTTAAACCCTAAAGGGTCGAACAGGTTAAAGATTTTAGCTCATTTACATTTAAAGCATAAAACTTGAGAAATCATTTCACGTATAATCTGCATTACCATATATTGTCAATGTTCTAGTTTTCTTGAAAAACATGTTATGCTTAACTGTTTACACATTAACCATATTTATGAGATGTGGTTTAAGTGAGTACAAATCTTTATATATTTATGAGATGTGCTTCAAGTTGCAAGCTACCAAACAACAACAGTTTAGCTAGCATGAAAAAGGATGTTGAATTAAAGATCACGGAATTTTAGAAAATACGGTGAAATTAGATCATAAAAAAAATAAATAGATAAAAAGATATGTCAAATTGAAAATAAAAGTGATATTTTAATTAAGAAGTGACACATGTCACTCTATGATGTGATCTTCTAAAATAAAATGGATGGTCAAGATTGCACCTCCTTATCTTAATTTTTAATGGGACCCACATTGTAAATGCTTTATATAATAGTATAGATAAAGGTATATTTTAGAATGTTCCTTTAGGGATATGGACGCTCGTTCGTTAACCTCGATTCATCCATGAGAAAACAACCATTTTATTTTTTTCACTTTCTCTAGAGAACAAGTGTTTTGAGGGTAGGTGGATATTTTTTGTTCGACCGAAGTAACCATGATGTTTTTTGCTCAACCAATGTGATGTTTGATAAATCAGTTTTGTCTTTTTTTTTAAATAGAAATCGGAATGGATGTTTTTTGCTTGACAAACGACACGTTTGAAGTCTCGATCTCTTCGTTAATACATCCCTCACCTTCCATTTGATTAAAACACAAATTTATTTATAAATTTTAATGTTGAAATGTAGATGTATCAACAAATAAGCGATTGAACATTATCACGATTCATAAGTATAACAGGTTTTGTTAACTTTAGATGAACTTTCAACAAATTGATGTTGTGAAAACCTTGAATCAACGACTCATAGTTTTCTATGAGGCGAAGTTAGCGGAAAAGAGAAACAATCCACATGCATTTTATTTTTTAACATTGTTATGTTATACGAGTTAAGATCAATGTAGACCCAACATTTGTCATAGACCCAATGAACCAATTCTGGCCACTCATTTTTTCATTAAAAATAAAAAAACTAATTAGAATAGAAAGTTATGTCTTTGTGAATGTGGTAGGGATAGTGAGAAATTCACGGTATATAAGCCACGTAAGAAAAAAATGACGTGTACAATTTATTATTTTGCCACGTACTCTCTTATTTATCCTGATTTAACGAAGATATAGATTTTAGAATGTTCCTTTAGGGATATGGACGCTCGTTCGTTAACCTCGATTCATCCATGAGAAAACAACCATTTTATTTTTTTCACTTTCTCTAGAGAACAAGTGTTTTGAGGGTAGGTGGATATTTTTTGTTCGACCGAAGTAACCATGATGTTTTTTGCTCAACCAATGTGATGTTTGATAAATCAGTTTTGTCTTTTTTTTTAAATAGAAATCGGAATGGATGTTTTTTGCTTGACAAACGACACGTTTGAAGTCTCGATCTCTTCGTTAATACATCCCTCACCTTCCATTTGATTAAAACACAAATTTATTTATAAATTTTAATGTTGAAATGTAGATGTATCAACAAATAAGCGATTGAACATCATCCCGATTCATAAGTATAACAGGTTTTGTTAACTTTAGATGAACTTTCAACAATTTGATTGTGAAAACCTTGAATCAACGACTCATAGTTTTTTATGAGGCGAAGTTAGCGGAAAAGAGAAACAATCCACATGCATTTTATTTTTTAACATTGTTATGTTATACAATGAGACCCTTTTTTAATAAAGTTGCATTTTGTGAATTTTTATCTTAGTACGCAAAACATTGAAAAGTTTTGTAGGTAGAAAAACAACTAAAAAAGTAACTACTAATAAATTACGTATGTTTTATACACCGGAAGAGTTTATATAAAACATTTTTCATAATTCATATCATGTGTGTCATCTTAATCACTCCCAACTATGGTCTCTTATTTCAAAACCATCTTATAACTTGTAATTTTATTTCTAAACTAAGTGGCTCAAAATTCGCTACCACATATGCATCAGGCAAAAAATATTACCTTTCTTTTGATAGGATCTTTAGAAACTTCTCTCAGGTATGAACCAATTTGGACCCTTTAGTTTCAGGTTATCCGGAGAGGGTGGGTCTTTTTGACTCAGATATACGCGGCCTTACCGGGTTAATCATGGGACCGTTTTCAACCCTTCTCTGACCACTCCCAAATGTACACACCTAGCGATGTTTGAACCCTTGGCCTCTTGTTTAAAAATCAATGACTTTAATACTAAGCCATTTGATGGTGTTTCATATCAACATATATAGAAACATACATAAAAATTACGGCAAATTCATCGACATCAATAAGAACTGAAATCAAAACCTGTGGGAACTTGGGTTTGTATCGAGCTAAGCTTTTCTGTTATATGAACTTATCGACTTTTCCAAACATCTATAAGCCAATATGTTTGAGAAAGCGATAAGCTAAGTTTTTCCGTTTTATGAACTTTACCGACTTCTTCCTATATCATTAAAACCAATATGCTCATAAAAACACTAATCAAAACAACCATATCATAACCAAGATCAAATGACATGTTCTATAACAAATGGTTCTAAACACGCTAAAATAATACCCATTATTGATATATACTCCTATTCAGCATGTCGTTTGATGATAAAAAAGTGGTAGGCTGCTTCCATACCATAGTGTATGTAACCCAATAGTATGGTCTAATAATAGCTGAGGAGATAGTTCGGAAAAGGGGTAGTCCATTTTATAAACAAAGATAAAGTAAAGTAAGTAACTAAATGTATACTAGCCTACAAAACTTGACAAAATAAAGGATATCCGATAAGAATAAGTTGACGAAATAAAACCTCAGTTAATGCAAAAACTTTGAAACAACAATACTACAATAATGTGTTTGGCTTTTGATAAGTTAAAATACTTTAACTAAAGCTTCATGCGATGTCTTTTATCTTTAGCAATCAGTGACCGTTCATTTCACGAAAACAAAAAGATTAACACAAAATATAAAATATATAAAAAAGGTCAAAAAAGCCCCGCATTAACGCTCGGGCGTAAACCTTCTCGTTTGTTATAATACACGTTATCTCTGGGTCTAGGGGTGTTGATCGGTTCGGTTATCGGGTTGTTCGGCTAATTCGGTTCAGTTAAAAAAATTGGGTCAATCCGAAAACCGAACCGAACCGAATTAAAATTCAACCGAACCGAACCGAAAACCGAAATTCTTTTTGGGGTCAACCCGAAAACCGAACCGAAAATCGAAATTCTTTTTGGGGTCAACCGAAAACCGAACCGAAATTAAAAAATAAATAATTACATAGATATTTAGCAAAAAAAATTATTTTAAGCATAAAAATTGTTTTTTTATATCATGATAAAATTTTAATGGTATAATACATGAATATATATAAAATATATATATTTATATAAATTCGGTTTTCGGTTTGGTTTTCGGTTTTGATTGTCAAACCCATATCCAACCAGTAAACCGAAAATGTAGTTCGGTTCGGTTTTGGCAAATTCGGTTCGATTCTTAGTTCGGTTCGATTATTTTCAGTTCGGATTGGTTCGGTTTCGGTTTCGGTTTATTCGGTTATTTCGGTTTTTATGCTCACCCCTATCTGGGTCTCCTTTGATCTTGACCCGAAAGTTTCAATAAATCGTTGTGGCACTGTGGCCCAGTTGATCTACTCAAAATTAGAGAATCGGCCCATTAAAACATATCCAAAAATAGAGGTGAAAAAAATCGGTTAAAACCGGTTTTAAAAAAACCGTTTTTTCTAATAACCGGTTTCGGTTTTTTCGGTTTTTCCGAAACATTCTCTGTTTGTTATAATAACGTTATATCGACCTGGGTCCTAGGGGTGGTGTATCGGTCGGTTATCGGGTTGTATCGGCTATCGCGTACAGTTTAAAAAAATTGGGTTCAATCCGAAACCGAACCGAAATCCGAAATTATATTCAACCGAACCGAACGAAACGAAATTTTTTGGGGGTCAACCTCGAAACCGAACCGAAAATAGAAAATTCTTTTTTGGGGTCTAGAAAACCGCTAACCGAAACTTAAAAAAATAAATAATTACATTAGATATTTAGCAAAAAAATTATTTTTTAAGCTTAAAAATTGTTTTATTTTTTATTCATGATAAATTTTATGGTTATAATACATGAATATATAAAAATATATATATATATATAAATTCGGTTTTTGGTTCGGTTTTCGATTCTGATTGTCAAACCCATATCCAACCCGTAAACCGAATTTATAGTTCGGTTTGATTCGGTTTTAGCAATTTCCGTTCGGTTCTTAGTTCTGGTTCGATTATTGGCAGTTCGATTGGTTCGGTTGCTGGTTTCGGTTTATCGGTTATTTTCGGTTTTTATTCTCACCCTATTGGTTAACTAGCTTATAGACCCGTGGATTCACGGGAAGTGTAGAAGAAATAATCCATTAAGTAGTTAAATAAGTAAGAACTTATTTTGTAAGAAGTTACATTCATAAATAATGTAAGAAAAACACTGAAGGTAAACATGTTTCGTTAATATATGAAAGAAATAATCAGATAATAAGTGCATTATTAGATAAACATTTGAGTTTGTAACAATTAAATAAATAAATGTCATACTTTTAACGCAAGTCTGTGGTTTTGAACACGTGAGAACTTCAATCAGTTGCTTGATTAATATTTCTCAATAACATTATCAGGACTCTTACTTTTAACGCAAGTGTGTGGTTTGGAACACCTGAGAAATTCAATCAATTGATAAATTCTGATGAGAAAATGGATTGATCTATGGCGGCGCCACGTTCATTTTTATCTATGCTGTCGCAACTTAAGTAAGCCATTGAAAATTTCTCCAACAAATGATCGTTTATAGTGTCCACAACTTCATTCGTTTGAGCAAGAATGGCCTTTTCTTAGATATATGACAGATCATTTATGTTATCTAAACTGTTTGGATAAGTAAAATCGATAATAGATGTTACCTGGTGAGCCGCATGTATAAGAATTTTGTCAGTTACATCTATCGAAACCTCTCTGTCGTTTGCTTTTTGCGGTCCAATGAAATAAGGTAATTAAGTAATCATGTTCATAATATGATGATATAAGATAACATTATTTAGGAGAATTTGACAAATAAAAGAACGGTGCAATATGGTGTTACCTGACTATTCACATAAAATCACCCATATCAACTCGTTACACAATATTACCCATATCAACCTTACACAAAATTACCCATATCAACCTATTACACAAAATCGCCCATATTGACTCGTTACACAAAACAATTATAACAGTGACACTTAGTGGGTTTTACCATTAGAATCATTTCCCACCAGTAGAAAAATCTAATGGTAGAATGAATGTAACACAACAGTATAAATCAAATAGATTTTAACACAATTGAAGCTTACATAGATTATTTGTTTGAATCGAGGTTATGTGAATCACAGTAGATTGACTTATGATGTCTGCAAAATGAAAAGTGAATAAAATTAGTTTAACCTATATCCAAATCACAACAACATGTAATACATGTACGAATGAATCGGTTTCTTATGTATTTGTTTTTGAATCAGTGTTAGAGAGAGATTGATTTAAATTGGTGTTAAAGGTAGTCCTCATGATTATATTAATTGGGGTTATTAATGCATGTTCTTTAAAGGGTTGTAAAAAACCAAAGAGTGTAGAAGAAGATCAATTGGTGGAAGGTTTTGAATGTGTTTTAAAAATTAAACAGCATTGATGTTAATTGAAACTGGCGGATGTTTTTGAATTGACAAATAAAAGAACGGTGCAATATGGTGTTACCTGACTATTTACTCAATCACCCATATCAACCCGGTACATAAAATTACCCATATCACCCGTTACAGAAAATCGCCCATATTTGCTCGAATCAAGGCTATGCGAATCACAATAGATTGACCTATGAAGTCTGCAAAATAAAAAGTAAGAATAAAATTAGTTCAACCTATATCTAAATCATAACAGCATGTAATACATGTACGATTGAATATGTTGCTTATATATTTGTTTTTGAATCAGTGTTAGAGAGAGATTGGTTTAAATAGGTGTTAAAGAGAGATTTTTTATTAATATAGAATTGTAACTGATTATTAATGTTAAAGAGAGATTGGTTTAAATAGATTGTTAAAAAATAATCAATTAATGATAGGTTTTGAATGCGTTTTGAATATTATAATGTTAATTGAAACCGATTATTAATATGTAATTGTAACTGATTGTGGAAGAGTGTAGAAAAAGAATCAATTAATGATAGGTTTTAATGCGTTTTGAATATTATAATGTTAATTGAAACCGATTATTAATATGGAATTGAAACCGATTATTAATATGAATTTTGTAGGAGGTTTTAGCAATGCTCTATATTTTTTTGGCTGCTACCTACCTTATCAAATGTGCCTAACTTTGTTTCGATATAAATTCAATCAGTTATCTAACACCAGAACTCGTATGCGTAGTCAATTTTAGCGTAAAGGCTTAATGAATGAAGAATAGCGTTGAACACTAAAGTTTACCATCAAATATGCTAATGACAGTGAGATTCCTTAACGCAAGATTTTTTTCTTATGCGAAACATCATATGTTATCTTATCTTACACTCTTATAACGCATGTAAAAAATTTGTTTGAACTTTGAAGAGGTGAAACTCTTTATAATGCATATTAGACTGTTAGGTATCATAACATCATAACACCGCCACATAAGCGTCACATTAGCTTTAACATTTTAACATCAACACATAAAAAAATCCCTTATCATAACACCTCATAACACCACTTTTTTGAGACCCATTTTTTTTTTCTTTTGTATTTATTTAACCAAACTAAATATTTAATTATTTAATAAAAATACAAACTATAATAAAATAAAAATAAAAAACAAAAAAAACTAGAGTAAATAATATACAAAGTGAGTTGGGCCATGCTACTTTGTTATGTAAACTAAAAGCTAAAAGCTAAAAAAAATCATGCTAAAAACCCTACCTGTTCTTTCTTCCTCAAAACAACCTCTGCAAAAATAACACACTGAAAACACATACTACACACACTGAAAAACACACACACACTCAAGCACACACAATCAACACACACAAAACTCATTTAAAACGAAAAAAAGAAAGAAAAAAAAAAGTGATGGTGTTGCAGGCGTTGGTGGGTTAACATTTGACCCAATGTTGTTGGTCTTTTACAATCGCCGATATCATAACGCCGCATAACGCGGTAACACGTGTGCATAACGCCCCGTGCCAAGTTATGATAGCAAGCACTCTTAATCATCTTTCTCTGTTCCAAAAAACAAAAAAACCCTTTCGGTTATAAACGAATATATTAAACCGGTCAACATGATTACTTAAGCCAATACTTATAATACTTAGTGGTGTAGCAAAAAACCGGTTCATGAACCGGCGGTTTTAAATCGGTTTTCTTGAAACCGGTTTCCCTCAAATTGAACCGGCGGTTTCGTAACCGGTTTAAGAGAAATCGACCAGATCGTTTTGTAAACCGGTTAAACCCGGTTTTTAACCGAAGCGGTAAAACAAAAACCGGTTAAACCCGGTTTTTAACCGAACTGGTTACATAAAAACCGGCTAAACCCGGTTTTTAACCGAACTGGTTAAGCTTTTCAATATGAAAAGCCGGTTTCTAACCGAACCGGTTTTAGTCAAAATCGGTTGACTAAAACCGGTTCGGTTAAAAAACTAACTCTGTTTTAAAAAAAAACCCGAAATGTTCACCTCTAGTAATACTAAAAATCCAATGTTAAGAGTTGGTAAATGCATCAAAAAGTAAAATAAATTTGTTCTTCATTTACAAGATTTGAAACAAGGTTTAGAGAAACAAAAGCAACATCTATAACCACGGAGACTGAACTTATCATTTTTTAGTGTTGACTTAAAGGTAAAGCAAGTAAAACTAAAGCTTTAGGCCTTCAATTCTTTACGGCCCAGATATTTTAGAACATTGTATATATATATAAACTATGTCACGTGGTTTTTGTGGTTACCTTTATAATTCCAGTTATTTAAGACCTCAATTAGCCGATAAATGTTAAACAATCAAATATTTGGGCCTCTTTTGTTTCTATTTTCATTTTTCAACCCTACAAGTTACAGAAATTTAAGCCTTAGTGTCACACTCCGCTATAGCGGAACCACGAGATATAATAGGAAATGAACAAGCATAAGATATATAGAAACATGCCATCGATAATTTAAAAGGAAATAAAATGTACGACAACACATAAGTTATTTAGCCGACTCTAGCAATAATAATAATGTAAGTTTTTAAGCCGTTCATGGCTTCCAAAAAGCAGTCTTCAAATAGTTTGATTTAGAAAAGTTTTGACGAAAAGATGACAATAACAAAATGACATACGATGATAGGATGACATGCTTTGTAACACCCCGCCCCGAAACGGGCCCGAATGTCACATTTACGGAACCAAAACATATGCAAGCGGAAGACATTTACTAATAAATTGGGTTGACAAAATTACACGAATCACTAAGGAAATACAAAGACTAGAATATAAAGGTCTTCATGATAGCAACGGATCCAAAATCCAACTTCTAAGCAACTTATAGTGTAGATATGGTATGCTAGTTCCTCAAGATGGTCCAATATGAGCTCCTAAGCACTCTTCACTCATAACCCAACTTCCCTCTTAATACCTGCCGCGGAGAAAAAAAAATGCGGCCGAGCTAAAAAGCTCAGTGAACATATATACAAAACATATATAAACAAAGCAGATAGATCAAGCATGCAAAAGTGAATAAAATAGAATCAACAAGAATCTCATATATCACAAGACTTGAATGATATAAGTAGCCAAATGAAAGGTAGCCAAACAAAATAGGAAGCCAAATAAAATAGGTAGCAAAACGAATTAGGTAACAAAACGAATTAGGTAGCAAAACGAATTAGGTAGCAAAATGAATTAGGTAGCCAAACAAAATAGGTAGCTAAACCAAATAGGTAGCCAACCGAAACAGATAGCCAAACGAAACAGATAGATCAAACATATGTTGTAAACAAAAGGAATCAGAGATTTCATATATCACCAGAACTGAACGAATAAGCAGTCAAACAAAACATATAGAAATGCCCTACGTGCTCGAAACGAAAGTCTAAAGCATGCCACACGCTTAGACTAAATAATCCAACATACATTGTATCATATCATATCAAATTGTACATGGGAGCTGCAGACTCCAAATGTACCCTACAAAAGGTGAAATGGGGTGTTGGCACCACACTGATCCATTCACCAAAACGAAACGAAACGAAGTACCTAGGATGCATCCATACGCTCCCTACAAATCAAATCATATATGGCCAAGTGCATAATAGAGCAAACAAAACGAAAGGGAACGTCGTGGACTAATCACACCGCCACAGATAGTGTCACACCATTGGTGCCTCAATGACGCGGCCATGGTACCTCCATGGCTAGTTAGCTCGGGCATCAGAACAAAACAAAAGGTTCATATAGCATATCGAAACGAAACATATTATGTCAAAAGAAGATCATGTCTAAACAAAACGGATAAGTTCATATCATGGCAATATCAAATGAAGCATGTATCAACGAATTCAAAGGCTCAACGAAGTTATCAGATAAGGTTGCAACAAATAACGAATCATAGGATGGGAAACATAAATAGGGATTTCAGCGAGGCAAATAGATACGGAGCAAACGTCATGAGAATCCTTAAAAGAAATGATAGAATATATGTACCTTAAAAGCAAATCAACGCGAACTCAAAAGAATCAAATCGACTTATTCCCGCTTCCGATTATCTACAAAATTAGGGACCATTTAATATTTAGTTATACATAACTAATTAATATCTTATTTAATTAGTAAAGTATCTTATTATATACGTAATTATTAATTATTAATTTTCTCATTTGATGAATCAATACC
>BQNB010133103.1:0-18520 GCA_026074375.1 Tanacetum coccineum
CAGCTTGTGCTAGTTTTGTGAGTGAATGTAGTGCAAATTCCTCCTTCCTTTGTGCTTTCTCCATAGCCACGTGGCCTTTTGCTTAAGTGAGCTAATGAGATGCTTTGATTTGACTAATCTCTCCCTGCCATCTTGTTTATGAGCTCATGAATTGACTTCCGCACCCTTTGATTTTAATTTGCCCCTTGATTTACCCTGGTAACTAGATGAAGACGATGAATGAATAGTGCTAGTACTTTGGCGCCTATTTTTTTTAACTGAATGGGTTAAATTCAGTTGTAACTTTGCCCTTTTGACACAAATAGCCCCTCTCTTTGGTTTTCTCATTTATAGTGTAAAATAGGTTTGGAAAATTGCAAGATTGGTCCCTGTGGTTTATTAAAAGATAATGGACTAGGGATTTTGGGCTTATTATTTGGGCTTTGGGCTTTCTTAAAGGGTTTTGGTATCCGGGTAGGGTTTTTAGGGCTTTTAAGGCCCAATAAGGGTCCAAGGACTATTGTTGTAACTTTTGGGAAGTTGAGGGACTGAAATGGCAATTTAGGGATTTTGTCTTTTTATGGTTGACTTCTGTTAACCATGGTTTGACTTTCCTTTGACTGTTTGACTGAGGATTGACTTTTTCTTGGCTTTGCAACCGGCTTTTGTTCACTCTTCCGTTCTTGTGTCCGTGTTTGCCCGTTTTTGACGGTTTTCTTTTGATTTATGATATATCCGTACCTATACACACAAAACACAAATACAAGCATAATTTTTCCATTTTTGGTCTGTTTTGGGTTTAATTGGACCATTTTATGTATTAACGAATATGTGTATTTTACACTTATCAGTGCAATATTAACTATGATCTCCTTTATGTTTTAACGATGACAAATAAACGTTCGTAAAACGTAAAATAACAAACGATAGCCAAAATACAAAAAAAGGGTTTGTAAAACTGGCGCGCTGGGCACGCGTCAACGCGTGGCCAGCGCACTACTTGCGAAGTCCGTTTTTATAGATTTTGCAATGTCGGCTATCCTCTTACCCGACACATGTGGAAACTTCAATAAAGGTAAGTATATGATATTTGAGCATTTGGGAACACTTTAAATGAGGTTTAGACTTAGAGAGGAGCACAAATGAATCCACTCATTTTTCAACAAACCGTTAACTCAATTCTTTTATCAAACGCCTCTAGCTAAGGCCAAAACTTCTTTCTAAACTGAGTATGAACATACTTTCAATATGCCATCAAACAAAAGTATTCATTTGACCTTAAACCGGATTTACGTTGATCCTAATCACGTACCGGGTCTTACTCCTTTATTAGCCAAACTAAGTCAAAGGTCACTTTGCGTAAACGCATCCTTTCCCGCTATGGGATATGCTTTACTTGAGATGCAAAGCACTTAGCTTATTTGTATCAAGATGATTAGTGATTAAATTCATTGTTGATAATCATGAGTTAAAGTCTAAATGACTAATTAAGTTTGTGGTATTTGGAAGTTGATTATGCTTTGGATTTTGTCAATTCTCACACATACAAAATGTTTTATAAACTCACACATTTCTCTAGGATTCCTCAATACCACACTTATATATCACTTCCTACTTACTTCCAACACTGGGGGGTCCTTAATCATTTGTCCGCGCGGGGGGGACCCTTCTTACCTGCAGCCGGGGGCGGGGGGGGGGGAGGGAGAGGTAGATATAGATGGGGGTTGGGGAGCGCTCGTCATGTATGAATTTAGTGCTCATGACTGCAGGGGGTGTTCTAGACAAGGCGCACTCAGACAGAATCTATCAATGAGGTGTAGCAAATAAAATAGGATGCTCTGTGATGGACAAATCATTCTCTTATAGATCGAGAGACGGTGAGCCCCTCTAGTCTTCTGGTGTTTGCGGCAGTTAGTTGGGGGAGGACAGATTTGGGGCACACTGTAGTTTTCGGGATACCATACATGAATTTTGGTAGATGATAGCAAGTATAGAAAAATCATCCTTTGATTTTATACTTATCTTCATCATTCTACTTCTTCTTTACAAAACTTCCTAAGCCTATATCTTTCCTCACTTAAACATTCTCCAAATAATACCCACATGGGATAACTCACATTCCCTTACACCATTGTACCTTGTGTACTTGTTGTCTCCATACTCCACCACATATCTCCTATTCATCATCTTCCTCACATAATCAAATTTGAATTTCCACACACACACACACGCAAAGCTTGTCCTATACACTTTCTCCTCCTTACTCACAACCTTTCTAATGTTTTAAATTCAATTTACACACAAAAGATGTATACCTCTTCTATCCTAACCTTTGATCACCAAACTCACGCAATCTAACTTACCTCATCACTTGCTCATCTTGATCCTGCATGTGTAATTCAAATTTAATTTTGAATCTTAAACAAGAGGCTCCTTTCCATCACATCCAAGCCAACTCACATACAACCATTCGCATCCTCTCTTCTAGTTCACACATGTGGAAATTTAATTTGAAATTCAAATTTCAAATTCTTCCCCATAACATCCACACTTCCTTACCAAGTTTATCATATTCTTGGAATATTCCCTACTACCCTAACTTACTTTTCAAACCATGGTTAGTTTCTAACTAGACCATTTACTTTTGAGGAATACCAAATATATCCTTGTCCGATAGTTCTTTTCTATCTCTTCGATATCGGATAAGCAACCCCTGAATCTCTTTTAAACGCTTTTTATCAAAAAGGATGCTTTGAGTTGGTTGACCTTGCGTGTAAGAATAATTAAGGTCATAGCGAGAAAGTGCAATTGGGGGGTGTTAACAAGTTCGGGTATATTACAACAACTCTAAAAACCTGAAGGAAACACTACAGGGAATCTGGCCGTTGCTGCGCGCCACTCGGGAAGTGTTTTTACCCTTTTGGGATTTCTGGCCTATAAACATTCATACCTCATCTCTTGCAAATATTCATTCCTCTCTTTTCTCTTCTATTGTCTTCTAAGTCTAACACCTCTTGTTTTTTTAATCTTCTCTTCTATCATTCTATTGAAGAACACAACTCCGCAAGAGAGATACACAAGTACCTAATCCACACTTATGTGTTATAAGTCGAGGGTCTTCTTTCTCATACCCTTTCTTTTAGAATTGTGTCTTTAGGTTAGCTTAGGACTTGATTTGAACAATCAACTTTTTATTCAATTTGGTTGTAAAAGAAGTCTTGTATCTTAAAAATCAAGCCTAGATCATTGGGGATCTAGTTAGGATTTGGTAAGCTTCCACTTGGAAGTTCTTAGTGGTCCTAGTCAATCTAAGTTATCCTAGAGGTTAAGTTGAATCACGGGTGTTTGTTTTTTGATAATTTTAATTTTAGTCCCCCCCCCCCCCCCCTCCCCCGCTTTGTTATGGATGGATTCTGGGACGGAATACCGTAGGGAGTAGCGCTTCTTTGTGAGCGTCGATCTTAGTGCATATCTTTGGAGCTAGATTGTAATACGGTTTATAGTCCACCATAAGGATTACATAGAGTAATCGTATAGGTGTCGTGGATTCGCAACTGAACGTGCGGATGTATAAACCCCTCATCCTAAACTAGTATATATCATGGTCTCTCTCTCTCTCTCTCTCTCTCTCTCTCTCTCTCTCTCTCTCTCTATCTATCTTCATCTACTTATTTTCTCTTTGCCAAGTAGATCATCACACCACTTGGTTATTTGTTACTTGAGGTTTTAGTAACTTCAAAGAAGTCAAGATAACCGTATTCACCCCCCTACGGTTCTACATATATCTTATTGAGTAGCCATGAGAAATGTGTGTTAGTGACTAAGGATCTTAAGACGATAAAGTGGTGATTTGTATTGTTGATTCGATGTTGTTTGTTATTTGTTTGTGTTTATGATTTGGTGAAAGAAGAACTCAAATGTTATTTAGCCAAATAATTGTAATCAAATTTTCTCGTCATGTGACAAAATAATTATCTCATCGTGAACTATCAATCTCTCTCACCAAGCTTATCTATTTCGCTGAGAGCACAATCTATTTCGCTGAGTACAATCTATTTCGCCGTAGCACACTATATCTACAAACCAATGAATAATCTCGCCAAAATGAATCTATTTCTCCGTAGTACAAAAAGCTTATTTCGCCTAGACTACAAACGAGATTATTTCGCCGAGACCAAAAAAAGATTATTTTGCTGAGACTATTTTTCCAAACCAAGTTATTTCGGCATGTTAACAACAATCTATTTTGTTGTATGACAAAACTTATCTCGCCAAAAGAGGGTTTTCGAACACAAGTTATTTCGCCAAGGATAGTTTATTTTGCTAAAAAAGCCAAAACACTTTAAAACACTTAAAAACATGATGTTGACATGTTTTGAATCCGTTCTTTTTTCACTTATCACTTCTATAACATGTGTATTACCTTAAAATGTAAACTTTTAAGTTATAACACGTTAAATAGCAACAGAAAATGTAAAAAGTACTAAGATGCATAAACGAAAAAATGAGAAAAAATGGTCAGATAATCTATAAAGCTCAAAATTTTTGTGTAACCTTGTTTAAAAACATAAAATTCATCCTTAAATCCTAAGATATAAAGATAATCTTGCTAGAAGAAGGTGTTTTTACACACAAAAAAACACACGTTTTATCTATTTCGCGAAACATGTATTTTTCGAACCTTTTAACACACACAAACGCATACTAAATCATCCTGTGGCGAATGATACCAATTATTATAAGTCACTTTAACTAAACACAACACTAATAAGCTACTCTAATAAGCATAAGAAATAAGCAATAGAAAAGAAGAGAGATGGTGGTGATGAAGTAAAAACTATTCCGCCATATGCATAAGAAAGAAAACCAGAGTATAAATGGGAGGAAGTTTATCTCTCACAAACACCCTCTCCTTATGTGGAGAGGGGTATTTATATCTAATCCCAAATGACGCCTAGGGTTGTGAAATGGGCCGGGTCTTGGGCTTTGCCCAAAACATATGCAATATTAGCTTAAAAGCCTAAGCATATTTACTCGACTAGCCTATTACATTGTTACGAAGTTCGTAAACGTGAATAATCAGCACTTCACAAAATAAGCAATCCTAACACCGTGGTTTGCAAGGCTCTCGGCTTTAGATACTCCAAGCAGTTACTCTAGATTTGCCATAAAAAAACAAGCCCTTATTTTCTCCCACACTTTTTCGTTACCTGGATAACAGGACTAGCACTGATATGAAAAATACATGTGTCAGTCTTTAACTGATATGCTTGAACTTAATAGGTTTGCTTTTCGGGATTCAATTATATCAAATACGTAGTCAATGTGTTGTTGTATAAACTATGTCTGAATAGTAAATTATACAAATCTTCATATCTTTTGTGCTCGATGTATTGATGTGGTTGTCGTAAAGGACTTCTACAAGAAGTTTTACAACTCCCTAGGCAGAGTACCTAACCGTTGTAGTAGTAGTATAGGCTAGACTCGAGGGTTGTTATTGTTCTCTAGGGGAATAAGTTGGGAAGGTTTGATCACGGTCTAAAAGAATTCTAGGGGTTGAGAGAAGATTATTTTTGTATTTTTTATATTTATAAGAAAGCAGTAAAGTCACATGTTTGAGAGGTTTGGTTGGTTTTAGCTATTAAACTAAATAATAAACTACGCTAATGGTGATAACAATATAATAAAAAGATTGTATTCATTTAATCATGTATTACTCCCTAGATTGATTCTCCTAGTATTGTTACTTTGTCATACGTGTGATGATCTATGTAATTATTTCCTAAGTCATGAACAAATTACACGAACCCGCCGTCTATTTAATATTCCGTTGAGGCAAAACACAAAGTAAGGTAGTATGAAGACTATTACTCGGCCCCCAAGAGTATATTAAATGCATTTGAAATATATTAAAAGTGGATCAACCATATTAAGGGTAAGGTAGTATAAAGGCTGTTATCGATGGTATCCTTTCTACACAATCATGTTTCCCTAGACATATCAATAATGATACAGACAAAAGTTGGTTTTCTAAAGCCTAACATGCATATTCATCACAAGAAGCAATACCACTAAGATCTACATTCTAGGTTTCATACAATCATAAATGAATACAATAAGGAGTTTAGCCAAGCATGTTAAAGGTAAAGTAAGAATAATAAAGTATCAAATAACAAGACATATTGAATGATTAAGATAGTCTTACTTGATTAAAACATGAATTAAAGGAGGTACAATAGGGTTTTGAAGCCCTAAAATCGTCCTAATAAGTTGTCAAATGAACTAGGGTTTGTCCCCTTTTTTTACTCTAAAGTTACACACCTAAAACCTTAATTTCGGGTTTGTGTATATAGAAAAATCACTGCGACGACGTCGCATTTTAATCGTGACATCGTCGTGAAGTAGAATATTTTAGATCTTGGGTTGGGTCGTGCGAGCTGACACCGTCATGTATTCTTGTGACACCATTATGGAGTGAATTTTGACGGCGTCAAGTGCATCTTGTGACGCCGTCTACAGCCTCTAAGAACATAATCCTGAGAAATATTGGTGTAGGTCCGTAGTCTTGTTCGTTTCTTCTCCAAATGAACCCAAGTCACGTGTATTTCCTCCAAATGCCTTCCAAATGCTAAATTCCTAAAAAAGAACGATTAAGTACCTATTTTGGGCATAAATGCATGATTTAGGGGGCTAAATGACCCAGAAAAAGTGTATAAAATGACACCTCATCAATCTATGAATAAGAACTCCAATAGTTTGGGGTTCGACCTCGATAGGTGCTACCTCATTATGTTCTTTGCTAGTATTTTCAGAAGGTTGTGTATCTTCCTCTTGAATTATTTCAATCCCTTTAACACTCCTACTCATTTCGAGAAGTCTATGACTCTCACTCGCTTCTTGTACCATGAAACTATTTTCAAAGAACTCATCGTTCTGAGAAACAAAGATCTTGTTTTTGAGTGGATAGTAAAAGTAGTAACCTATTGTTTCCTTAGGGTAACCTACAAAGATACACTTAATGGATTTGGAATCAAGTTTATCAGGCGTGTCTCATTTTACGAGTGCCTCACAACCCCAAACCCTTAAGTAGGACAACTTGGGAGCTTTCCCCAAATTTTGTATTTATGTAACTTATCTTGCCAATTTACTAAAAATCTAACATCATATGGCAAGGAAGTAAATGTGGATTGATCAACATACCTGAATTGCATCGAACTCATCTTGCAATGTTTTCTCCATCATATTCATTTTAAGCTTGTGTAACTCCCATTTTTACCGTTTTCTTTAATTTGGAGCTCCAAGATAGACTTTTCGTGTTTCTTGTTAAGAATAGGAGTCTTTGTTCTCAAAACTTGTTCTTTAAGGTCACAAATGTAGGATTACATGTTCCTGAAATTATTATCTAATCATTAAGGCGACTCTATCTTTCAAGACTTGATTATAGTAACAAATTATGTGACTCGGCGATGAATACCTCGTCTTCCATGTTCTCATTGCGTTGGTCATATGTTTCTTTTGTATTCCTGATGATTATGTTTTCTGCATAGCCTATTTGTCTTCGGCTTAACCAACTTCTAACCGCTAACATGAAAAGTAACAAAATATGATAAGAGCTTGTTGGATAGATAAAGGATTAAACTGACACATGAGGGTTCAATGTTCTCACCCGATTGCAAATAAATAATTGTCTCTCGTTATCTCAATGGTCTCCATACGAAATCCTGGTTAATGTGCGATTGTCTTTTAATCTCATTGGTTACATTTTAGCCACGAACAACTGCAAGATAAACCATATAATAGAATAATATATTTAAAAAATGGTGTACATGATTGAAGTGTAATATATTAATAATCCTTTCCTTAAGCTTGTGATGATAGAAGTGTGCTTGGTACCCATGGAAACACTTGTGTAATCTGATTATACCCTTCTTTGTTTTTTCATTTCCACTTTCGTTCATATCATTATTCTAATACACTTCCTTGGTGAATTCATTTGATTAAAAGTATATAATGATGGAATGATTTACAGATAAAATAGAAAGGTAAATGTGAACTAAATATAGGCATTTGACATTGCATAATAATATGACCTGATCTAATTTTGCCACTTTTTAACTCTGAAAAACTTGTTACAGATCATAAGAAAACAAAAGCACCACTTCTTACTTTCCTATTATACGCCAAAAAAGAATCCCATTTCATGAGAGTGAATGGAAAATTTTCTTAAGTAGTTATTGCTTTTGATTAGACCTGTTTTAGAAAGGACTAAATATTTCAGAGTTATAGAGGAGAGTAATTACAAACTTGATGTATGCTTGATCAACCTAGACTCTTGATTGCCCCTGTATATAATGTTCCATACGTATATCAAGGTTCATAAATCTACACAATTGATCAACCCAGTCTCTTGACAATGTGTGGGTCAATGGCTACAAGATTGCTCAAGTTGGATGGGTTGCTGCAAGAATTAAAAAGAAAATGTAAGTTGCTACAAAAGTAAAGCACCTTGTATTGTACATAAAGGGTAAAATGACATACTATTTCAGCCATGTGGCAGTTCCTTTGCAGTTTCTTATTGTTTCCTTAATCATGCATTGTGCAACCTCCTATAAGCGAACTTGGGCTTACTGTCATTCTCGTTTATCTTCAAACGGTTCCTTGCAATCCTTAACCAACACTTAAGCAATACATGTTAATGTGATATTTATATTAGTTAGAGTAAGTATTGTTGCAGGCGAGTATAATAGCATATTAAATGATGATCATAGAAACATCCATCATACTATAATCTTCTGTTTGAATATTTTGAGCTAAAAAAGCATACCGTGTAGACACGAAACTGCTTCTAGCCATCTTTGTCTTGAATGGAAATAACTATCTTCGATCTTTCAGCCGCATGTTTTGATGGCTTTGTAGGAAACTAGAAGGGGGGTTGAATAGTTTACCGATTAATTGACCGTTTTAAAACTTTTCTTATAAAATGGTTTGATTCGAGTTGTATGTCAATCAATCAACAATATGAATCACAACTAAACTATCTAATGTAATGAACTAAGTAAACAATAACAATATAGAGAGATAGAGAAAGAAATGATCAAACCAAGACACCAAGATTTATACTGGTTCGGCTACGAAGCACCTCTTCGTTCCTACTCCACTCTCCGAGTACTCCACTCGAGATTTCACTATGTCAATAAGGCACCCATTAGGCAACGAAAACCGTTTACCACACCTTCGACTTACGTTTCTTTCTGTGACACTAAGCTAGATGTCGAAGTCTTAATCTAGCTAGAACCAAACTAAGACGTGCACTAGATCTCTACACACTCACAAGATATATACTCTAGTATTGACACACATGCAAATTCACCAATAGCACAATTTTAACAATGGATCTACACACAATCCAATTTACACAACAACACAAAGTTCATATAATAAAGACTTGTGATCTTGAGGAGGAAGAAGGAGATCACTTAATAACAATTCGTATGTAGAAAAGAATACAATTGTTCTTCTCTTGCACTTGATTAGAAGAAGGGAGAAGAAAGAATTAATCACTTGAAACAAGATCAAGATATGTTTAGTCTGAATCAAGATATTGTGTTTTTAAAAAAAAGGAAAGAAAAAAAGAGAGAAAAGTAGATCTGAAGAAATTCGTGCAAGATGTTCTGTTTTTCAGATGAGGTAGCCCAGTATTTATAAAGACAAAAAGAGCCGTTGTGCTGGCGGCGGTCCCGGCGGTCCCAAATATATTAGGGGGCCGCCAGGCCTATAAGGGGGCGCCGTACGACTACACTCCACTTTTGTTCTTTAGTTGAGTGAATGTGTTTATGCTGTTTTTAGAACTTCATTTTGGGAGAGAAAAATGATTCAAAATTATTATTTTAATAATAACATTTCTTTTATATAAAATAAATATTTTGCTTTTATATTTTTTATAAAACACTTTTGAAGAAATTTAAGTTAAGAAAAATTTTCTAAAACACTTAATCATGTTTGAATGACATTGTTATATCCATACCTTAAGTGATTAATCTTAGAAAATAGAATTTTAAACGGTTTAGCAATTTATAAACAAGTTTATTATTTTATCGTAAGCGTTTTTACATTTTGTTATAATTATCAAAACACCGAGAAGGTCGAAAAATATAAATAACATATTTAGACAATATTTTGTATTAACAATCTCTCCTTTTTTTGAATGATGATAAAATATAAACTCCATTTATATAAAAATTAGATGTTTTATAAATTACTAATGAGTTTAATTCCATTTCTCCCCCTTTTTGTCGACTCTAAAAAGGTTGATCGTCGAATTGTAGTAGAGAGAAAAAAATCAATGATTAAAGACTCCCCCTTGATGTATGCTCCTCCTCGTTTGGGGCACCAAGGGATGGATCTTACGATAATTTGTTTGCTACAAAACAAGTTAAAGTACAGTGCAAGCCAACGTAACATGACAATTATCTCAACATTATAATCTACACTTTTGGAAACTCATAAATAAAGTTCATTCAAATTCTAAAAAGAGCATATATAGCCATATATGACAATATATGAAGATACAAGATAAGATAATTATAACCTAACATAGCATATTTAGAGCATCCAATAAAATTAACAAGTAGATATTCTTGAACATTCATAAGAGTGTGATACTCCAAGAGTATGAAACGTTATTTGAGCAAAATTAACATTTAGGAATGATTAATTGAATAGTGAGAAAGATTAGAATGTGAATCATGGGGTGATGGACTTTTTTATATAGGTATGAGACGGTGAACAAAGGAATTGATGAAATAAATATAATTTCTTAATGAGCAAGAAGTGGTTTGTGGTGTAACTTAACAACAATGACAAAAACTAGCATGACACCTATGAGCAAATAGTAGGAGTTGGAGAACCAATGCTATGTGAAGATGGTGTGTAGGAGTTTGAGATCGATGAGTGTGGAGATGTGTGGAGTTGAGTTAATAATTCGATCACTTTGTGGGTAGTTTCATAGATGGCGTGAGATTTAGTGAGAGGAGTGTTAGTTGGAAGTGGTGTGGTGGTCATTATGCACAAGTAAGGTGATTATTTGGAAGACAGGTGTCTTACGTTTTTCCATACTTGAAGAACCTGAACTATTTTTTTTGTTTTTTCCTCAAAATAGTTTGGCGTGATGATTGAGCAAGAACATTAGTTGAAAGAAAAGAGAATATGTAGGAAGATGGTGATGATGAAGAAGATTGTGATGGGTTTAAATATGAAAAAGGTAAAAGGAAATGGTCAAAAGCATGTTTTTAGAGATGAAGAATAAGAAAATGTGTGTTCAAATAGACGAAGCTTCCACAGACAAGAATCTAGGACTTAGGGTTGGTCAAAATGCAGAAAAAGAGAAACATTCGAAAATTTTTGTTCCCTCATGTAGGCGGTCCCATATCGTTTGGCGGTCCTGGAATGATAAAGGGGCCGCCTGATGAATTATGGGGCCAGTTATCCTGAGAGAGCAAATTTTTCCTCTGTTTTCTCTCCCTGACAAAGTATCACATCTCATACTAGAAAAAATCCAAGTAAAATCCAAAGTAACATGCATCAATCATTAATCTTAAGCATGCAATTTTAATAAGTCTTAATAAAATTCACATAAGAACACAAATTGTCAACTAGCAAAGCATTTATAGGATGATAAAACTATTTTAAAGATCATCCTAACACTCGGAATTCATCATTCATTGTTCTAGTTCTAATTATAAAAAGAAATATAATGTATTGGATAAGAAAGATAATAATAATAATAGTAATAGTTTCTTAGAAGTTATGCCAACATCTTTACTTCCTTTTTCCTCCCATCAGTTTCTTGTAGTAGCTTGTCCAATAACCTAATCTATCTCGGGAGCATTGTCCGTGTTTGATTTGAAAAGTTATGGTTTCGAATAAAAGGGTGTTCAAGTCATAACTTTCATGAGAAGGGTTTAGACAGACTCGAGAAGCAACATTAGATGAAGAGGAATAATTAGTTAGAAGGAGAAGAAGAAATAGGAGTGGTAAATGAATCATTATCATTTTTTTGGTCAACCATGTGATCAAGTGGAAGAAATGAGGAGGGATGATTTTGAGTGGTGGAAAAGAAGCTAGCATTTTGACATACGAGTCTTTTCTTAGCCTCGATCCGCCCCTCGCGGTATTTCCCGCTCATAGTGGAGGTAGGCGAGCGATGCATGGCTCGATCATTTGAGAGATAATGAAACAAATGCTAGCTCAGAGAGACGGACATGATATGTATACAATAACTAGTCAAGCAAGAGCAAACTCCATAAGGTAAGAGTTCCTTAGGTTTGAATCGAGTCTTTTCCATTCTTTTGAGAATGAAAAATGTTAGGTTATAGGGAGTGGATGTGTCAATGAAATAAAGCATGTGACAAAGACAAGCGGAGACATGATCCCTATGTCCTCCTAGACAAATGACATTTTCACGAATAATCTCAACCCAAGGTTTCATATGAGTTTGAATCTCTCGGGTTAAAATTTCATTTTCACCAACGATAATGGTTTTCTTGTTTTTGGTATGAGTCTCTTGACCTTGTCGTGGAACTTGGATAAGGGACTTAATGAATCTAGGAGATGGAGGTTTGGTTTTATAAAGACCTCTACTTGGAACAACGTACTGACGAAAGTGGTCAAGATACCACATTTCGGTGGTAGAGGCTTGACCTTTGAATGGGATTTTTAGAATTTGACCGAATTCCTCAAGAGTGAGAGAGAATGACTTATTTTGAATGACAAAGTTCACAACAAATTGACCCTTATGATTATTGGTAAAAGTGAGTTGACAATAAAACTCAAGAACAAAGGGAGGTACAATTTGTTCGTTGGTGTCTAACAAATAATCAAAGCCGATTGACTCAAACTTGGCACGAATGTGACTCATATTTTCGAATTTTGGACTCACAACCCTTCCCTTATGAAAGTACCATTTTTCAAGATTTGCCATTGTGTTTAGATATAGGTGTTGGTGTATATTCGTTTGATATGCGTGGAATGTAGTTTTGGGTTAATTGATGATCTAGTCTGGTTTTTCGAGGCATTGTTACCTAAAATGAGACAAACACAATCATATTTTAATGTCTTATGCTTGTATTGAAGTTTTGAGTTCGTGCCTAGTGTGTGTCTATATGCAACAAATGTGGAGTAACGATTAACTCGTCCTAAATATAACATCCTAAGAGTTAACCCAAACGCTCATTAGTTTGATTTTGCTCAACCAAACAAGTCAAGAAATACATATGAATTATGTATCTTGAAATTTGTTCATGAGATCATTATGCAGTGTTTGAAACATTTTTGGATTTGGATTAACAATGCATAAACAACAATTTTATATGTGTTTCCTAACGTGAGTGATTTGAAAATAAAATTGAGGTTTTGGTTCAAAATTAATTTTTCGTTTAATCTTACTAATGTATGCAAATCCTATGTCTACGGGAAGCATATTTGTTGTACATTCTATCCTAGACTCACATTGAAAGAAAATAGATGAAATGACTTACAATTGATGATCTTTGTGATGTTAGAATTGATTATTAGTATTGATTTGGATCTCTCACGTTGATGTTTTAATGGTTGGAAGTTGAGTTTTGGTGGGTTTTGAGCGTGTTCGTCAATGGCAGCAATAAAGGAGTGTTTGTTTTTGTGATTTGAAAATTTTTGTTTAAGTGTTTCATATTATGGTCTGCTGATGGCGGTCCCATATCTCCTGGCGGTCCCAAATATATTGGGGGCCGCCTATATAGGGGTCGCCCTCAATAAAGGGTTTTTAATTTGAGTTTTTAATGAACTGTTAACAAAGAGGAGTGACATTTTAATTTGCATTTCGCGAATTAAAATTGCTTAAAGTACTTCAGATGAAGTATTCAAGTTGTCACGACAAGGATGGAACAACAGGATTGAATCGAAACTAGAAGTAAGAAGAAGTGGATACATAAGGTTTATGGCAATGTGTTACCAGTCATTCCTAAAACCAAGACGTAGATAGTTAAACGATTCACTTTTAAGGGGTTAGTAAGGATGATCTACGATGTTGTCGACAGACTCACTTTTTTGCGATTGAGATATCTCCTTTCCTGGAAATTTATCGCAGTAAAAAAAAAAAAGAAATGTAATGTATTTCGATGTGTTTTGGTACGAGAATGTTTGGCACCGGTTTTCTAAGGTCAATCAGCGCTTTGTTTTCGGCACATTAATGGGAACGTCGTTGATCGTACGTCATAGGTCCGAGTGAGATCTTGTTTCATCCATAGTGCTTGTTGACATGCCTTTTCCGGCGCGTTCGTATTCCCGGCTTCGTTTAGTGAGATATAAGCCAAGAGCGGTTTGTTTTTTGAGAACCAAGATGTCAAACAACATCCCACGAACGTACAAATACCGCTAGTGCTCTTTAGGTCTACATAATCTCTTGGGTGATCAGAGTCGACATATATTACGGTTTCTATGCCGGTCCCCTAAGGATACCATAATCCTAAGTGCGTAGTGCCTTTAATGTATCGGAAGATATGTTTAATCTCTTCAAGGAGAGAGGTTTTGGGAGCCTCTTGAAAGCGGGCATAAAGGCAGACACTAAACATGATATCGGACCTACTTGCCTTTAGGTATAATAAACTACATATCATGCCTCGATACTTGGTACTATCTACCGACTCACACTCTTCATCTTTCATGAGTTTAGTATCGGAGGACATGGAGGTTTTCATTAGTTTAGAATCTTCTAGACCAAATTTCTTAAGCATTTCTTTAATATACTTAGATTAATTAAAGAATATACCGTCTTCCATTTGTTTAATTTGTAATCCAAGGAAGAAGTTAAGTTCACCCATCATGTTCATCTCGAACTCATCATGCATGATTTTGGAAAATTCATCACACATGTCTTGACAAGTCGAACCGAATATAATGTCATCGACATATATTTGAACAATGATGAGATTTAAACTTTTCTTCTTAGTAAAAAGAGTGTTATCTACCATTCTCATTTTATATTCATGTTTAATAAGAAAAACTTTTAATCTATCATACCAAGCTTTGGGTGCTTGTTTAAGACCATATAAAGCTTTCTTTAATTTATAAACATGATCCGGTTTTTCGAAATCAATGAATCCTGGAGGTTGTGCCACGTATACCTCCTCATTGATAAAACCGTTCAGGAATGCACTTTTTACATCCATTTGGAATAATTTAAAATCTAAGGCGCAATCATAGGCTAATAATATCCTAATAGATTCAAGTCTAGCAACCGGGGCATAAGTTTCGTCATAATCGATGCCCTCTTGTTGGTTGTAGCCTTGAGCAACTAACCTTGTCTTATTTTGAGAAACAATACATTTCTCGTCTAACTTATTCCTAAACACCCACTTAGTTCCTATAATTGTCATATTCTTTGATTGTGGAACTAACTCCTAAACGTCGTTAGCAATGAATTGATTTAATTCTTCTTGCATGGCGACTATTCATCTTTCATCTCCTAAGGCTTCATTCACATTCTTAGGTTCTATAGTTGATATAAAACAGTAGAAGTTACTTTGGTTTTGGCCTATGATCTAAGTGGTTCTTTGTGTTAAGGTTTTCCTAATAACATTTTCTAAGGGATGGATCCTAGATCCTTATATTGACTATTTCCGGTCAATCTTAATGTTTCATCTCAACACATTTCTAGGTTTTTCTTTCGATTTCCCACCAATACTTCTTCTTCATCTAAGTCATCATCCACCAAAGGTGATGTCTTAGAGGGTGGAGGAGTTTCATCGAATGTCACGTTGAGTGATTCTTCGAGTTTCCTAGTGTATTTATTACGAATGATATAAGCTTTACTATTTTGCGAGTATCCTAAAAAGACACCTTCGTGATGACTTTGGGTTAAACTTAGTATAGGTAGTCTTTGTGTTTAAAATGATGTCATTGCTTCCCCAAACACTCTAAAATAGTCAAGAGTAGGTTTCCTACCTCTCAAGATTTCATAAGGTATTTTTCCTAGGATGGCTCTAATTAGGATTCGGTTGAGAATGTATGTTGAAGTATTTACGACGTTCAAAACTTTTGTGGTAACGATTGCTCGTTTAACATGGTTCTACTCATTTCCTGAAGTGTCCTATTTTTCCTTTCAACCACGCCATTTGATTGAGGAGTGCGTAGAGCCAAGAAGTTATGAGTAATACTATTGGTATTACAAAACTCTCCAAATTGCACTTCATTATCAAATTCTCTATCGTGGTCGGGTTCTAATTGACACTATTTTACATCCTAATTGGTTTTTGGATTTTTTTACTAAATATTACTGAATGATCGAAAGTTTCGATTTTATCCTTAAAAATCCTAGTGCCAAGTGTACCTAGAGAAGTCTCTACATGTACCTAAGGTATACGTTTCCTCCGTACTCCGTACGATGGATGGACTCAAAAGATCCATGTGAGAAGTTCTAAGCATCTAGTCGTTTAGACTATGTTCTTATGCTTTGTGACTAACGTGAGCTTGTTCCAATTTTGCAAGCATCCAAAATGTTTGATCAAACTTAATCTTAGGTAAGGTAACTAAACTAATTCCTTTAAGCTAACGATGAATGACAGACGCATATTAGCGTGACCTAATCTCCTGATGCACAATGAGTGGAGTTTTCCATCAATCGCTGCAAGACATATTTTGTCTTATTGGCTTATTTCCCAATTTTATCACATACGAGAAAGCCTTTCTCCCCTAATACTCTACCTATGGTTTTGAAGAAGAATATCAAGTTTAGGGGAGGATTGTTAGGATTAAAAGTCTTCTTGATGCTGTTTGGATTACTGCTGCTCATGTTTATGTTAATGCTGCTCAGCTGGAGTTAGTACTGCTTAGAGACTTCAAAGAAAATATGCTAAGTAGTTACTACTGCTAGTACAAAGTTAGGACTGCTCAGTTGAAGTTAATGCTGCTAGTAAAAATATTCTTGAAGTTACTACTGCTAGTGAATATCAAGTTAATGCTGCTAGTTAGTACTGCTTATATGATATGTATTAGTTGTTTATAGAAAAGATTTTAGATACTTAGGGAAGTATTGTAAGCCGACTAGGACTCCTTGGTGTATAAAAGGAGATCCTAGGACATGGAGTTTGATATTATCTTTATATTATCTTTTATCAATTTTCATAGCTTTAGGGTCTTTGTAACCCTAATACTTTGAGAGTATTAGTATTATTATTAATATTGGAGCTTATTTGTTGAATTGTATGTTCATTATTGTTTCATTAATAATTCTTCTTAATATTAAAGATTAGATTCCGCATAATCTTTAATACATTCAAACATAGTTTCTACTATAGTTGTGTTAGATTATTCTAATATAACTAAACCTTAAACAAGCTTAAGGAATTCAATCTATTGAAGTGGGATCAACATGTTTGTCTGATGAAACACTTGTCATTCCATTGGATGAAGTTCAAATCGACGAAATGCTTCATTTCATCGAGTAACCAGTTGAGATTATGGACCGAGAAGTCAAACTATTGAAACAAAGTCGTATCCTGATCGTTAAGGAAAGGTGGAATTCTAGGTGAGGTCATGAATCACATGGGAATGTAAAGATTAGTTTCGATATAAATACCCTCACTTGTGTCTCGACAACTGATGCGTATTAAATATTTATTTGCCAAGTTTTAAATTTATAAAACTCGCTTCACCTTTACAAACGCACTAACGGGCAGAGAACCCGGTCGTGAGTAGTGTAGTTATGGTAAATCCAAAGTAGTCCCAAGAGCTAAATGGCGGTTTAAATCTTAGTTTAAATGGTTGTCACGTTTTTAAAGTTGTTTTAGAAGATTAATTTGTAAGAGAATAAATAAGAGGATTTAAAGTGGTTCAATCATCAATGGAATTGGTATAGTGGAAAGCTACTAAGAAGACGAACCCATTTAACTAATTATATATTCTAAGTTTAATTATCTTGTGTCACACCCCGCCAAGGCGGAAACGCGATGCGTAAACACGAATGGATATCATCACAACACATGGTGTCTATATAGAGAATACTAAAATGAAAATTGAAGTAAAGCAAAGACACAAAGTGTCATAACAATACCCAAAACCTAATGGTGTCTTTATTAATGAGAAAGAGGTCTCGTCAATAAATGACATGCAAAACATAATCCAAACAATTCATGCTAACGCATTTATTCAAACATAAAGCATAAAGAAACTCCAAGCATCCTACGGTCTCTTCTAGCCACTTCACTCTATCTTAGCACCATTAAGCTCACCTAAAAATGATGCTTAAAACGTCAACATAAAGTTGAGCGAGAATCATAGGTTTACGATATACAACAATATCCGAAAATAAACTTTCAATTAGCTGCTGCAATTACCAAAACAATTCATGAAACCAATTAACCACAACGGGACGGAATGTTCCCACGATCCACAATCATACCAAATTCATATGTGCGCTACATGACCTCATATTAGCTCACGCAGTATTATCACCACCAAACCTCATTTTGCATATTGGGATCCACAATACCAAACATATCATATC
>BQNB010133105.1:0-18520 GCA_026074375.1 Tanacetum coccineum
AGATAGACCTATAACTAATAAAAACCTTTTGTCATATATACATTGGAATTCTCTATATATTTTTCACTCCTCTATGTGTGGTGAATGCAAGTCATTGTTCGATTGTAAGACGATAAAAACTGGTGATTGTATGTTGAAGGTTCCTCTTAGTGTGGTATGCTTCGATCATAACATTGATTGTTTGATGCTCTCCATAAGTGTATTATTATTGCTTAGGACATTCTATATAACTTTATATTGTAAGAACCATGTTTTAGTAATTTTAACCAACTCAATGCAGTGTTTTAAAAAATTTAAGAAATGGACAATCACGTATTTTCCGGTTCATCGAACCCCACATATAATTAAGTCCTGTTCAAAATAACCCATTTAACAAATAACCCAACCCGACCATTTTGTTATCTCTGGTTCAGATTAGCAAAAAGTTAACAAAAAAAACATTGTAATTGTAATGCATACCTTATTCTTGTCTGGTAGAGATATTAATTGTGAGTTTGCAAAATCCTCAGCTGACAGTACACCTTCCATCAAGTTCTCGAGACGGGCTATTTTATCTTCTTGTAGTTCCCCGATAATCGAGTTGCACTCTCTTTAGTTGGTATTGTTTCACCTGTGATAGAATAAAAGTGGAAAATGGTGAAAAAAACCATTTCAAATTGGCATTAAGCAACCAAAAGGAACATACCAGACGATTCAGTTGCATAATTTCAGTGTGTTGTTTGGTGCAGAACTCTTCCACGGACATTTCTCGCCTTATGGCTCCAGCCAAAACCTTTTCACGCTGCAAGAAGTTAAAACATAATAAAAAGATAGATAAGAAATGATCTCTGATCACAGGTTTCAACCCTTAATTTTTTATTATATATCTTTTGTTGTTTGTGATCTGGCACTTTGTTTGGAATTGCTTATGTGAGTGCTTATCTGCTTGATGTGTTTTTTAAGCAGTTTCACGTTTAAACCTAAATTGCTTATTTGCTTAGTTTACAGTTCACACTGGAATAAATAAGCAGGTTTTGCTACTTGCTTATTTTCAAATAGAGAGGCACAAGTGGTTATTCTTTCTAAGATATATATGTTGACAAGCAATCTCAAACACCCCTAAAAGATGCTTGATTCGGGGATTAGTCCGCTAGAAGGTCGGAAACCATGGTTAGCCATACACACACAAAGTTAAGTAGATAAGCAGTTTCAAGAGGAAATTCTGAAAACCACACATATTTGCATCAGAAGTAGACTTGGTATACAATTCGAGAAAGTAAGATTACTTATTTGTGACAAAATGGTTATGGATTGACTCATGGTTACATGTTTGCTGATATAGAAAGGAAGCCTTTCAGTTTGTTTAGCAAACTTAGATGGCCAAAAAAAGATACATACATAAAAGTGTCTGAGTGCTTATTAGTGTCTGATTATTGTTAGGGTATTCAGGGCAGTTTTGTACAGAAGCTTGTATAGCTTAATTCTGAAAGCTACTTCTTGTGTGATCATTACTCGAACCTTGTATAACCGAGGAGCCTTAGTTTACCAAGTCGCACTGTCTACTCTTTCGTTTATCCTTGTGATGTACGTATATGAAATTAAAATATAGTATCTGATCACCTGTTGATTCTCCCTTGTCTTGACAAACAGGAGTCAATATTTTATTTACTCGGTTGACTGTGACCAAATGTTATAACTTCTTTTACAAGATTAGTCGCAAAACTAACTATAAATGTACTAAACGTTCATCTTTGTTTTCAGGTAACAGTTATATCAATGAAATTTGAGAATCAGGTATTTTACCATAACCAACTATTTATTGATTTTAACGACTATATTCACCTTCATTCAACCCTTAATTTCCGGGTCACCACATGTTATCGAATTCAAATCACCAAACCTTTACCCCGAGGCTATAACATATGATCGAAGCGCCCAACACTTGGTAGTCGGGTCCCTCCGTCACCTGACCCTCATATCCATATCTGATGCTGGTATAACCAAGACCATAGTATCTGACCAATCCCTATATGCCAACTCATTTTTCCTTTGTGTCACTGTCGACAACATTCACAAGCGTTTGTTGGCGGTGGTATTTCAGCATTCAGACCCTTCCAACTGTGGTCATGCAGCGTACGACCTGCAGGCCCCACATGATCAGATATTTCTAACCACCCTTTTTGACGCAAAATCTTCCACTTTTGCAGCTGGGGCTAATGATGTGGCGGTTATTTTGTTAGGTAAAGCTTATGTCACATTTTGTTCAATTGTAATTATTATTATTCTGTGTTGTTAGTTACATGGTCAAAATCAAATGCAATTTTCTCAGTCATTGAGGACCTAGCAATTTCAAGGGAGGCAGTTACAGTCTGGAGGTATGGAGCATGTCATTGCACAAAGTCAACTCAACCAAGGAAGTCAGTTGAATCGTATAAACCAAATGTATAGTGATGCCAACAGTACTTTGTTTAATGCTGCTCAGGATACACCAAATAACCAGATGGTCAGTTAATAATAATTAATTAAACCTTTTGCCTTTCACTATTTTGAGGACTGCCTTAACTTCTATGGATATTGTTTCCAATATCAGATGTCGAACATGTCAGCCATGATGCCATCACAACCACTTGTGCCTCGGATGCAGGTTAGCCTTTTAATAGCTTCATCCTGCATTAATCATATATTATGTGCTCTATAATGTTTATTTTTTGATAGTTTGGACTATCTGGTGGCAACCGCACTCTTAATTCCCAAAATATGAGCGACATCATCTTTCTGGACCTGAACCAGAATCTTTCGAAGGCTCTAATGAGGTTAATCAACATGGAACCGAACCCACCTGAACCTGATTCGATTCCACAAGAACCAAACCCACTAGACGGATCTGTTGCATTTTATTACATATTAAAGGTTCCATTTAGATCCGGAAACGATGTGGTGGTTGTGCTAAAGCTGGACGACGGCGTCCGAATGTTGAATATGACGGCGGCCAGATATCGAATCTACCATTTCTCACTGATTTAAGGTTTGATTTTTTATTTAATATGGAATCCCGCTTCTGGTTTGATTTTGTGGATGACGAAGCTACGGAATGTCTTTTTATGATATTTTATCAAAAAACAAATTATGTTATAATCTAGCTATTATTATTTTCGTTTTGCTTATGGTATATCTCTTTCTTATGACCAAAATTTTAAATTCATGAAACATTGATTCACAAGTATATTATTGTATTGGAGGACACTAAATAGTATGTATCACTGCCCACCGAAAGAGAATAAGGCGTACAAGATATGTTATTTTGATCTTTTGGTATGGCAAGTCCCTTTAACTTGAGTAATCATGTTTCCTACTTTGTGACTCTAATTTTCCTGATAAAGTTTATAAGTAAGTTACGTGAAACCCAAATTTTTAAACGAAAAGTCACACGGATCATTATAGACACACAATGAAAAAATTAATTCAGTTTGGTTCCCAACGTTTTAAATTTATCTCGTGTACTTTACGTCTTGGTCAGGGATACTATGAAAGTCAGTATCATTCCTTAAGTATAACATTTATACACAAAGTCGGTATCCCTTTCTTTTGTCGTAATAAGTAATTCTCAGTCTTAAGTTGATGTTTAAGCTTGATTTATTGGAAAATACATTTACATCCATCGAGTTACATTCTGCGTTTGATATAGTAGAAGCGATAACTTAATCTTCTCTATTTTGCAAACCATACTCCCAACTGTATTCTGTTATGCAAATATATACTCTCTTGTGTTATATCTTCTAGATCATGACGATTTCAAACCGATGTTGGTTGAGATGGTTTAATGTGCTCTCTTGATTTATAAAATGTGAATGTTTTAGCTTTCCCATTTTAACTCAAAAGAAAGGTCACTCAACTTTTGCAAATAAATACCTAGATTATACCATATAATTCTGAGAATTGCTATTAAAACCATTCAAGTTTCTCAACATGTTAGAGGTGTTTAGAAAGTGTGTTTTTATGTTTCAATTTCTTTGGTGAAAGTATGTTTAATTTTATTGTAGTTTGCTCTGTTTTAACTTTCTTTTGGTAAAGTTTGACTGCATCAACTGGGTTTTCTCTGGTGCTGGCCAAACAAATTGGATTGTTTACAAGACTTATTGTATGTTTGTGAGGTAGACTATACTGTAATACCTCTCTTGACTTTGTATGCACTATAGCTAACAATATGTTTTATTCCCAGCAATATTTAACCGACTAGGGAGATATGTTATCACTGGTTCAGATGACCGTCTTATAAATATTTGGACAATGGAAACTGCATATTGCTTGGCGAGCTGTCGTGGACATGAAGTGAGTTCAACTAACATACATTTACATGTTTATCGTTAATCAGGTTTCTCATTTGGTGCATTTATTATCTATCACATCGTGTGTTTCAATACGGTGACATTACAGACCTTGCTGTGAGCTTCATTGATGCACTCATTGCTTATGCATCTAATGACTGCATTGTCTGAGTTGTAAGATCTTGCTATACTGTAAATTAAGCACAGTCAAATACATTAAAAAATTCATTGTGGTTATTTTAGGTGATCTTTGTTGTGATAGTGGCGAATAGCTGATGGACTCTAAATTTTGATTTACGTGGTCACATAGGACAGTATACAACTATCAGCCTTTATCCCCTAGATTTAGATCTGAATAAGTTTCATCCATTTTCCTGTAATAATCCAATCGACTATGAACTTTGTGGTTTGTCCATTTCGGCTGAAGGACTCTCATAAATATTGCATAGTTAACTTTCAACATAAATTTACCCCATCGGGCGGGCTTTGCAACTATGGACAGCTATATGTCACACTGTCAAGAATCAAACGAAAAAGAGGAATGAAGATTCTATTTTTTAACACACAACAAAATAACGGCAACCATTAAACTAACACAAAACATTTTCTCAACAAATATTTTTTATGAACCGAACCGCCCGACGGCGGGTTATGTTAATAGTATATATTATATATATATAATATGATATTTATATATAAATTATATAAAATATATTAAATATAAATATATATAGATAAATATTATATATAATTAGCGTAAATAAAATAACGGTATATATATATAAAATACGTATATATATATATATATACGTATATATATATATAAAACGTAATATATACATATACTATACAGATACGTATATATATATATATACATATAACGAAATATATATACATATATATATTATATAAAATATAATATATATATATATATATATATATATTGATTCATACATGTGATGAGAAATCCACTTGCGTCTTAGATCCTAAAACCCCACATTATTAGATTACGGTCATTCTCTTATTTTATATCATACATTGCTTAACCGACAACTTTCTATTTTAAGAAAGTTACTATTTTTAGACTTTTCGTTTTTAGAGTCGACCAACGGTCTCAAAAATAATTACTTACAGTAGTATATTAATTGATATTACTTTATTTATCGATATCACATTCACAACACGTTAAATGTTATTAAAGTATTCTTGAACTTTTATGTTTGACTTTTATACATTTATTTTTCTAAGTCCGACCCGACTAAAACGACCCACTAGATCACTTTTTCACAACTCGGACATAAAAGAGATTTTATGCGAAACGATATTCCGGACAACTTTTTAGTTTTAGTCGAGACCCAGAACTCGACAGAAAATAACCAAAACGCCCATGCAAGAATCTACAGGAACTTTGTCCTTGGGTTTTGACCCGTTATATTGCATTTTCACGACTTTGACCAAAAAGATAATTTAAGTAAAACGTTATTTTGAACAACTTTCGTGTTTCGCCGGAAGGCCGAAACGGACTCGAAATTGCTCAAATTATTTAATTACCAAATCTGTCAGATTTATTATATATTAAAAATAACTTATTTTCCTAGTAAAGTGTATATTTCGATTTCTCTCCGGTTTCTTCGTTATTGGGAGTTAGAAGTCTCATTTTATATCAAAACGTCCGTAAAAATGTAATTTGTTATATTTAATAAACCAAAATCTGATTTTTCAAACTCTCGGACCCTGAATCGCTAGTTCCGTTTTCTGGTCAAAATGACCCGTTACAAATTGCGCCAAAATCCGTTTTTGACTCAAAAACTCATCAAAGATACATCTAATATGACCTATAATTTCATATCAATCCCACTTTAATATCAATATCACAATATACTAAAGCCACAAGTTTCAATCGATTTCATCACATATATAAAAATCGAATCAATAAACGAAACAATCGAAGTAATAATAGAAAGAAGGCTCACAAAGCTATACGGAGCAAAGCCGGAAGATAAAAGACACTTGTCTCGCCCTCTTGGTCCTAGCCGCGGCTCACCCTTAACCAACCCGAACCAAATCGAAACTTAACTCAACCAAAGTCAACCCAAATATCTTTTAATAAATTAAACACACCCCTTTGTGTCTTGTACCCGGTTCGAATCCCACAACCAATCACCCAAGCCAAACCGAAAAGTCCTTTTTGCTTCATTAAAATCAACTTTACTCAAACCTCATTGCATGTACCTTTTTAGTACATGGATGATCCTAAATAAATCTTCCAAACAATATGGAGTGACTAGAAAAACAAAAACACCAAAGGTGTGTTTGTTTGGTTACTCGTTCGAACACAAGAAGAAGGAAGGAAGGAAGAAAACAATTACCACTTGACTCTAGGTTAGCCTTTAACCATTTTTGAGTGAAGTTTAAGTGTATCACCAAGATCGAAATCCAAAAATGGTGCTTGTGTGTGGTGTGTGTTGCTCGGCCGACCAAGGAACAAAGAAATTTTTAAAAAACTATTTTGCTTTGTGTGTGATAGTGTTTTAGGCTTTATAAAAAAATGGGAGTATCCAAGTAATGATTATTTTGGGAACTTAAAACACATTGAGTGTGTTGGTTTGCATCTAGGCGTCAGCCTAGCCTCACAAGCATGCAAAAATAATTTTTTTTCTTTTTATTTACTTATATATTTTGTGTAAAGTTTAAATTTAAAAGGTAGTTTGTACATTATTTAAATGAAACGCGAGCTACGGCCAAGGTCGAGAAACAAAGACGAGAAGGTTCATAAAGTAATATTTTACGATCATAAGGTAATAACGAGACGCGTCGTATATTTTTACGATACTTAAAACGATTAACGAACGCGCGATCAAACGGTTATTCACGAAACGTCAAAAATAAACATTTTAAATTTCCATCCGTAATAAAATTACAAAAATAATTATCTACGACAATAAAAAATTTAAATGTCGACGTTCGCTTACGAAAACTCGTAAAAATAATAATAATGACATCGAACTCGCGATCGTCGTACGCGTCGTGAAACTCGGGTTGTTACATTCCACCCACCTTAAAAGGGTGCCGTCCTCGGCGCTCGTCCTTTCTTTCTCGCCCCTTTCGTTCATTCGTGGCACGATGGTTTCCCATCATTGCACAGACTCCTATGTTCTTTGAAAATAAATATGCAATACAATACTCGATTCGACTATTCCGGACGAAAAGTCAACAAAACAAGCAGTAAAGTATTCCCACAAAGTTAAAAAAAATCATAGTAGCTCTTATCAAAAGAGGCAAAAACAAGTTGCGAAAATATATCCGACAAAAACAATCACGTCATTCTAGCTTTTTATAGCCGCACCCTTCCCACGGGAATGCATCCGATTAAGATAATCATTACGTCGTTCTTATGATAAATTTTCAAAAATAATGATCGATCTAAACTTAATTGGGGATCGGAAAGCAACACAACCAAGCGCATTTCGCTTAGCAAAATCAAGACCGAAACTTACGTCGTTAATTAAAATCAATGTACATGTCGCACTCAAATACAGAATTATACCAATATTCAAAACCGAGAATATATGAATAGCATCCACATATATCTGTACTATAATGGCATCTCTCTTAGTTTTATACGTAAAAGGAGTGTTGACAATTGTACCTCTAACAAACTTGTGCTAAATAAGAAATGTTAAAAGAGTTTCATACCATGCTTTGGGAGCTTGTTTTAGCCCATACAGAGCTTTGTCCAGTTTACACACATGGTCTGGAAATTCACTGCTTTCAAATCCAGGTGGTTGTTGTACATATACCTCCTCTGAGATTTTGCCATTTAAAAATGCGTTTTTCACATCCATCTGATACACCACAAAACCCATGTAGGCTACATAAGCAAGAAAGATTCTGATTGCTTCAAGTCTTGGAACATGTGCAAAAGTCTCTTCATAGTCGATCCCTTCCTGTTGATTATACCCCTGAGAAACCAGCCTTACTTTATTCTTTGTAACAACCCCTTCTTCATCCATCTTGTTTTTCCAGATTTATTTAGTCCCAATAATGATTTTCCCATAAGGCTTAGGAACTAAGGTCCAGACTTTGTTTCTTTCAAATTAATTCAGCTCCTCTTGCATTGCACACCCTTCCTCTTTCAGAGCTTCAATTAGCTTATTGGGCTCAATTCAGAAGAAAAAAGTTAACATATAAGCATTCATGAGCCGAGGCAGATTCTGAATCTCTGACCTTACTCCTGGTTGTGATACCAGCCAGAGGTTCTCCAATGATGTTAACAAGTTCAATATGCTTTTCTCTTGACCATCTTTCTTGAGGAACAAGAGATAGGTGGATGTCTTCATGTGAGGGTGAATGATGAATATCACTGATTGGTTCATTTGAGACATTGTCTTGAATTTCAGTTGGTTCAAGATTGTCAGCTGATTTAGGATGATCAAGTTCACTGAGGGCTGGGTGATTATCAGCAACAGTAAATTCAGGTGGGTCTTCAGAAGAGACAGAGTCCTGAAGAGTGAGTGAATTAGCTGGAGTGATATTTTCATATGCAGATATGTAGGGAAAGTACTCAATATTGGCAGAGCATTGAGTAGCTTTATTCCTAGGTTCAAGGAATTCATCATCAGGGAAGGATCTATTTTCATTAAATTTGATTGCATCACCTTCTGTGCTGGATTTAGAAATAGCATCATCATCTTCACTAAAAGTAACATGAACAATTTCTTCCATTTCTTGTCTTCTGATGTTGAACACCTTGAAAGCCTTGGCCACTAGAGAGTAACCAAGGAAGAATCCATCATCAGCCTTTTCATCAAACTTTCCCAAGTGGTCCCTGTGATTGTGAATATGAACAGGACACCTAAACACATAGAAGTAGCTGATATCAAGAGATCTTCCTCTGAAAACATCATAGGTTGTCTTCCCATGCCTTTTTACTATGATGGATCTGTTTTGAGTGTAGCGAGCAGTGTTAACAGCCTCTCCCTAGAACTGTTTAGGGAGTTTTGCACTATTTAACATAGTTCTGGCTGTTTCAATCAGTGTTCTGTTTCTTTTTTCAGCTACACCATTTTATTCAGGGGTAGAGGGAGATGAGAAATTCTGAGATATACCCTTTTCATCATAGAATTCTTCCAGCTTATGATTTTTAAACTCTGTTCCATTATCATTTCTCTGCTCCTTTACCCTTACTTCATTGAGGTTTTCTATCTTTCATATAAAAGATATGATACATTCAGCTGCATCACTTTTTTTCTTGAGGCAAAATACCTAGGTGTACGTATACCTTGAGTACTCATCTACAATGAAAATGGTATATTTGTTGTGGCTGATGGTTTGAGATTTAACAGGTCCAAACAAATCCATGTGAAGAAGATGTAAGGACTTACTCATGGAAAATAATCTTTTTGTTTTGAATGAAGCTCTGTGATGCTTCCCTTTCTCACATGCTGAATAGTTTTTATCTTTGGAGAAGGTCAAAGAGGGAATGCCAGAGGCTAGGTTGTGTTTTGCAAGGTTGTTTATGTTTTTGAAGTTGAGGTGAGATAGTCTCTTGTGTCAGAGCCAGTTAACACTTGGTGAAGCTTTTGCAAAGAAACGGGTATTGCTTTCTTTATTGAAAGATAACATATCAATGACATAGACATCTCTTCTTCTAGGAGCAATGAGGACAACTTCATCATTTTGGTTAAAATGGTTCCCTAAGACTTTGTAAACAAATCTTTGAAGTTTGCATCACACAGTTGACTGATGCTGATCAAGTTATGCTTCAGACCATTCACATAAGCAACCCTGGTAAAGGTGATTTCATTACAATTAACTGAGCTATATCCTTCTGTGTCTCCTAAAGAGTCATCTCCAAAAACCACTTTAAGACCAGACTCCTTTGAATATCTGTGCAGATATTGTTTAATTCCTGTTATGTGTCTAGAATAGCCACTATCTAGATACCATACAGACCTCTTTAGGTAACCCTGCACAGACATTTTGACATAGATTAGTTCCTTTTATGAACCCACTTTTCAGTGGGTTTAGTGGATTGCTTGTTAGCAATCCTTTGTTTCCTGTTGTTTCTCAAATTCTTAGGATAATCAGTTATCTCATGAGCTATGCTCCCACAAATTTCACACCCTGGATAGAATTCACAGTTATCAGGATGATGTTTATTTGACCCATGGTATTTACACTCACTAGAAGGATTGGACATCCTAAAGGTTTTCTTTGGTGTGGGTTTTAGAGGTGGCTGATTCTTAAGTTTATTTAAGGTTCTCTTAACAGCAGTTTGTTCTGTGTGTTCTTTGGTCAGATGGTTATTCGAGCCACGTGTAGAACACTTGGTTTTTGAGTAGTAATCATCAAAGAGATGATTCTTTAACCCACAGTGTATACATGGTCCATACCAGACCTTTTGTTTTGAAGGCTTGGAACTACTTGCCTGAGAACCAGATGAGGAAGTGATTGAAGGGATCTTGATATGATCTTTGATACCCTTTACTTCCTCTATCATAGTTAAAAGAAGTTGCTATGTGGATGGACTAGCTTTATTTTCAGAACAAGAGATTTGGACAGCTGGTACCTTGGGTTCAGTCTTCTTCATGACATAGGTCTGTGACACTTTATCAAATGATTTTTTACTCTTTTTAGAAGTATTGTTTAGTGTCAGTTCAGCCATGTTAGAGGTCAGGTCTAACAAGGATATAAGACTATTTGAAGTACAAAAGGATTCTGCCTCGATTACCTTAGGCAGAGGTTCCTGTGTGTCATAGTCAGTCTCAGAGTCAAAGGTAATCTCTGGAGTTGGCTCAGATGAGGATTCATCAGCCTTTGTGAAAACAACTTCTTTTGAGAAGTTGTTCTCCTTTCTCTTACCTTTTCCTCCTAACGCATTGACTATGTTACCAGGCACTTGCTTAGAGAGCATTTGGTCAATGGTGACTTTGCTACAGGTCTATTTTTCAATAACCTTTTTGAGGTCAGAGATCTCATCCTTTAGAGATTCATTTTCTAGATTGACTCTAATGACTTTGTTTTGAAGAGAACAGTTAATGGACACAATATTTTTTAGGTTACACAGTTCAGACTTATGTAAGGACAATTCTTGTTTAAGAAGATTAAATTTGTTAAGCAAGTTTTTCCTCTGATCCTCCACATAGTGAAGGTCAATATAAGTATAGTATAGAACATGTTTCCTTTCATTACCACCAGTCATAGATAAAAGTCTATGTACCTTTTTCATGGTGATGTCAACCCATTGGCCAGATCTTGCATCAGCCTTTCTAACTGATGGCTCATCCTCAACAATTGCCATAACTGTATCTTGGTGGTCCTTTCATCTTCTGAGGACACAGATTCTTCATCCCAGTCAAATGACTCAGCTATCAACCCCTTTTTACTCTTTCCCTTCTCATTCTTCCCTTTTTCACTCTTTCCCTTTGTCAGATCATCAATCCTTTTGGTTAGGACAACCATTTTAGCTTTAAGTCCCTTGTATTTTCCTTTGTAATCTTTTTGATGATTACTAGTGTTTTGGGAAGATGTTTGGTTAAAGGGTGGTGTGTAAGGTTTGGGTTTGTTGAATGAGTTGTTTGAGGGTGGATAGGATGGTGTGGAAGTTTTGTTTGAAGGACAGTCTTTTTAAAAATGATCGATTTTTCTACAAGCAAAACAGGTTTCTTTGGTTTTGTCTATGGGTTTCCTAGCTGATCCAATCCTCCCAAACCTTTTATAGAATCTTTTCTGATTTGCTAGCAGAGCTCTTTCATGATACTCAGCGTTCAAATCAGCCATAAATTCATTACTATTCCTCTTCAACATCTGAGTCACTGTCCTAAAATTGATTGTTAGAAATCAAGGCTTTTGAGCTTGAGGCCTAAATTGAAAATCTTTATGTCTCTGACTCATAGATCTGATCAATCGGGCCTTCTTTATAGTTGTACTTGCCATACAGAGTAGTCAGGCAGCCATTCTTAATAGAGTTATTTGCCCTCTGAGTTTGATTCATGCTCAACCATTTTCTTGGTAGGCTGTTAACAAACGTGGCATTGACTTCTGCTTGAGGAATGGTAACATCATTATTTTCAAGGTCATTTAGCAAGCATTTTAACCTTGTGAAAGTTCCATTTACCTTTTCACCTTCAAGTGATTTAAAAGCATTGAACTTGAGTCTCAAGGCTGCAATCTTGGTATCTCTTGTGTCAGATGGTCCCTCATGAGCTAAAATGAGATCATTCCACATCTCTTTTGCAGTTTTGCACTTGATGACAGATTTCATAACATCATTTGGTAAGCAGGATATAATGATACTTTTTAATCGTTTATCTTGATTAGCAAGACGACTCTCAGTATTTAGCCATTGATTTTGTCGTTTAGGCAAAGGATTTTTAGAAGTGGACAAACTCGACATAGGTACAAATGGTCCATCTTCTAGAGTTTTTAGAATGTAAGGTTCAAGACCGTAAAGGAATACCAAGAACCTAACTTTCCAACTCGTGAAATCCTCTTTGTCAAATGTAGGAATATTTGTGACATCAAATCCTCCTTTTAAATCAAGAAATTGAGGGAGATTCTCATCAATAACACTTTGAGATATATTTTTTGTATTCGTAGTATTGATAGGGTCAGTAGTTGTAGGCATCGTGTCAGCCTTATTAACATTAGGGCTACTCGGATTACTAGAACTTGTTCCAAATGGTGGTGGGATAGGTGGTATGGTTCCAGACATGATTGGATCTTGATTTGTTTAAAACAAAGAACAGTTTCTAAAATGCTTTATAAATCAACACTACTCTGATACCAATTGAAAGTCCCAATTCAATGTCTATATGGGATTTAACACTTATCAAATACTAAATAACACAAGTAATAGCTTTTCAATCGTGTAATGCTTTATTGATAAGAATCAAAGTATTACAATGTGCTATGGATCGCACAAGTTAAATGACAATGTAAGATTACCCTTTGAACAAGTAAACTTGATTAATGAATCAAGTTTACAAGAGAACTTATCTGGACAGCTGATTGAGACAACTGACCTCTGTTAAGTTCGAAAGGAGTAAACGCAATAATAACAACAACAATTAAAGCGATATCGTTTACTCCTTACAACATTCTCTATTTATACTAATACGAGGTTGCGTCCTTAGTGGGGGTAGTTGCAACGTGTCAAGAATCTATTGGAGGACGTACGAGGTATTTAATGCACGTCCATTCTTAGAAACTACCCGCCCATACTTTAGTGAACAGTTCTGCCAACTATTCACTACTTTTACCAACTTCGTACTTGGTACAGGCTTTAACTTAAATAACCTTTTGTCCCGCCATGACAAGTTATTAGAGTTTCCCGCCTAAAATTCAAAGAACAACTTAAGCTCAGCTTGTTCTTCTTCAAAGGGTAATAGGATAGTTAGAGTATTGCCACCTTTGACTCTCCTTATAACCTCATCGTATTCCTTCTACATACCAGCTGATATCCATCCCAGCTGACGAGTTTGTCTTCAAGTAATCTTTGACTTCCTTGACGATGTCTTTGACTTGAATACGTTTGATGTTGCTCTCTGAGGCTTTGTGCTCAGAGAGTCCTTTCATTACCTCTGAGTCCAGCACTGCAGACTTCTATCAGTATTTTAACGAGTTTTTGGTGTTTTCCATGAGGCCAGATCAGGCCGAGAAGTCGCAAAACTTAGAAAAACAATACGGGCAATCGCCAGATGAGAATACTAGGAATTACGCGAATTATTATATAGATTGTGTAAACTATGACCCAAAAACTAGCAAACCAAAAAATTTCGGGTTAGACCCAAAAAAAAAATTCAACCGAACTAACCAAACCTATCAACACCCCCACTTTAACCTACGGTTCGGATCACATAAACCCCTCACATCACCCCAATGACACCCTTGTTTGCAGCTTCTTACTTAGCAGCTTTAATGGCAGACTCTAAGGTATGGATTACTTTATTGTATGTTGAGTCTTGATCTTTCTCAGTTATTCATGAAGTCAGGGTTTCTTGTATGTTAAGAATATTTCGTGTATAATAAACGAGAGTTTCTTGTATAATAAATGAGGGTTTCGTGTATAATAAATGAGGGGTTCTTGTATATTAAAAAGATTAACATTTATTTTATTGTATAATTTGCTTGGTAAATGTATTGCTTGTTGTACTCACATTCTTTCGATTCACACTTGTTGTAAAGTTTGAAATCACCACCACGCTCCATGAGCAAGAGAGCACTGCTGATGTTTGATAATGCCACTAATTCATCAAAATATTGTCACTGGAATATGTCTGAAGGTGTCTGCAAATGGAAAGGTATTGATGTGTTATAAAAGCTTTAAATTTATAATTCCAGTTTTATCCAATTTCCAACTAACACACGGGTAAAGTATAAACCCCCGTTTATAGTATAGGTTTAGGGTAATACCAGGTCGTTCCACGAGATTGGTAATTCTTAGAAGGGGTCGATTATATTACGAAAGGTATATCTATAGACTGTTACGATCTAAAGATAATTGATAACACAAATTCAAGATAATAAAACAATGTTTATTTGGGAGACAAGAGTAATGGAGGATAACTTGGAATTATGATAAGTTCATGAAATTTAGTATAATCAAAAGAATGAACGGGTAGTTTAATCAAGAGATTGTCTATTTAGCATAACAAGAATCCTTTCGGCCTTTAATTTTAATTATGAAAAATGCTTTAAGATTAGTTCACGTTTAGAAATAACAAATATGAACTTTCTCAACCAAGTTCGTTAGACATGAGGTTGAGCATTAAACATTCATATATTTGGGATGATAAGCATTTTATTAGCTAATCCTTACGAAGCTAATACCGAGTTGTCATAGACAAACAACTAGGAATCAAACATATAGCCGGAGTCTTTCGACCTATATCCGGACTAGTATGATGATCAATAATCCAAATATCTAAATATCAAGTTCATATTTATCACTTAACCAAATATCATTAGTCATCCAAATTAATCTGTGTTACTCCATAAATCCCAAATAAACATGAATAAACTACTCCATATTCATGGAGGTAAAACACATAATAAGCATCTTAGATTCAGAAAACATAACATTCAAAGAGAGAAACATGTTTATACCGATTCCAATAGCAAATTATATTGATTCTCAAGAGTTTTCCTTCAAACAATGATTCTAACAACCCGGAAATTCAAGTTCAAACTATAAACAACTCTGTCACAGCCCTTAATAGCTTGAATTACACCTTCTTAGATGATTAATACCTGTGATGAAGAACAAGGTGATTCTTCAACAATTCTACTAGAGCTAATTCCTAACTATAAGATAAAGTGTAAAATGATTGAGAAGTGATGAATTGGATGATTTGAGATGCAAATTTCGTCCTCTATTTATAGTTGAAGGATGAGACTTCAGTTGTGGGAAGTGGCAAGCCAAAGGTTGCACAATAATTGTCTTCATAATGATTTTTGAGTAACTGCAGGTGAAGTGCGCTCCACTTGAGAAATTGTGCGCCACACTTGGTGTATAATTAATTTGCATTTACTTCGCTTCAAAGTACGCTGCACAAAAAGAATTGTGCGTCACACTTTTGCCTCGTTCATTAACTCTTCCTTGGATTCTCTTCTAGATTATTCTTATAATGACCGTTAGTGCATTTAACGAGATTTCTTTGCACGTTTAGTCCTTTTCTTCACTCTAGGTCCTGAAATGAATATTGCACAACAAACAACCAAACTTTGCAATATTTCATGCGTTAACATATATATTTCATGTATTTTAGAGGGATATTTTACGTATATTTAGAGCGTTATCAAATCCCCCCATACTTAGCTTATTGCTTGCCCTGAAGCAATCAAAGCGAAAGTATTTCGTTTTAACAAAACAAATTAATGATCACAAGCATAGATAACGCGACAAAGCAACTCACGAATTTTTATAGATAAGTTTCTTTTTCACACTCGCTCAATTTAGTAAAATGGATAGTAAATGGAAGTCACTCATACGCGCAGTCATGAAATGTTTAAATTACCATAGGCTTGTACAAAAAACTAAACTTCACCGACATTCCGTAAGCACCAAACATAAACATCAAAAGAGGTAATGTATTTAGTTATATTATTTATTATTTGTTAAAAAAGGGTTTGTAATAAAATCATAATTCACCTTATCTGTAATGTAACCAACTATTTCTTCACATCATTCTCTTTTTCTTCTCTTTTTTTACCGAAGGCTTTATTTTTGCCTTATTTTACTTTATCTTATGGGAAACTTGCTTTCTCCTCATACTTAGGATAAGCACACTACTTCAAACGAACTTAGAAGTTTGCAACCTTCGCACTTCATTTAAACAGCAATACCAACATTTACTTTCTTCAATTCGTACGGATAAAATTTCAGATAATTTTATTAGAAATCTTTTTGAACAAAATTATTGTTTACTTATATTTATATTTTTATCACCTCTTAATCAGTAAAATGTTTATAACACGCGAACGTGTTCCTACTGCGGTCTCATAAAGATTTCAAGCACAAGTTCTAGAATTAACAAATCACCGGCACACTCATATAATTTTAAATCGATATCAATGCTCCAGAAAAGGCGACAAAACTACATATACACAGCCGTAACGACGGATGAGATATTTGCAATTGCTCACTCCTTAACTCGAGAAAGCTAAAGATAAAAATCATCTTAGGTATCAAAGATAGATACCTGAATTCTTAAAATCTAATCCTCACAATTTTTTTCTGGGTGGTATAAATATGCTAGTAATGTTATCAATCCAGAGTCAGATTGCTTATATGTGATCAATAAAATGTTATTTTTCAAACGATTTTCTTTTAACTTTTTTTTAACTTAAACTTAAACTTTTCCAGTTTATCTCCCCCCTCCCCTCATACTTAATATGAGCATTGTCCTCAATGTGAAAATATTATAAAGAAAGATAAAATGGGAAAGTGAAATAATACTTTTCAATTGTGATTGATATTCTGAATCTTTGGTTCACGTCATTTTCGCTTCGCGCCTTTCTTTTTCTTTCCTGTTACAAATATAAACATTGCGCAAACAAATAATAATAATAATCCTAATTAATTATTAATAGAAAGTACGATAATATTGTTTTAATGCCAACAGAGGCATTTTACACACCATAATAATAATAATAATTGTTTTAGAGAAATTATTTTCAGAACACAAGTGACCCAAAACATGCGGTCACAAAACCAACTCGTGTCGTCTCGACATTACTCATCATCATCCTGCTGCTGTTGCTGATACTACGGTGGATACTATGGTGGAGTTGGGTACTGCTGATAATACTGGTCATACTGCGGCTGAGCATAGCCAGGTGAGTTGTAGGCTCCCTGTAGTGGAACACTATAAACCCCAGCCATGTGCTCAAACACTCTCTGGTACCTGTCCCAGTGATATGACTGCCTATACTCCATCCGCTCTATCGCCTCTTGGCGTATTTCCATCCTACCCATCCTATCATACAAATCCTGCATAGATGCTCTCGGAGGTCTAGGAATACCAACTCTTGGTACACCCGGCTGTGGATCTTCGGGAATAAGCTTACCCTCAGAGTCGATCAAATCTCTAAGTGTAATCGTATCCAGATCTCTACAATAAATTAGAGCACTTAAACTCCTTACCACATCCTCTGTCAACACCCTGCACTTCCTAGCAATCTTTGAGATAAACTGTCCACAGCAAATTTGACTTTCTTTCTGAGTGCCAGCTCCTTTCCTCTTCATCCATCTTGCAATCAACCAAGCCACATTCGCATACCCATTTTGGTGTCTAGCATCAAACATACTTAAGAGCCACAAATCATTTTTCTGAACCTTGTCATACCTAGTCGTCCTTTGACACAAACCATAAGTGATCATCTTGTGAATCACCCTCAAAATTGGGTATTTTATAGTAGAAGTGTGACTCCTAGATAAACTAAGGTTCTCCTCTCGACTAATGCTTAACCAATACTTTTGAGCGTTAAAATGCTCATCACTTCGCAAACCTCCTTCAAAGTAAACATTAAAACCTTCCTCATCAAGCTCAACTGCTTGGTATAGTCCCAATCTTCGAGCAAACTCCAACAAGGTCAAACTGTAAGCACGTCTACCAAGTCTAAACTTGATGATCTTCTTGGTTTGTAATTCATCGACATCACATACTTCATCAAACTTATAAGTCAAATAAAACTCGTGGCAAAGCTCGGCA
>BQNB010133106.1:0-18520 GCA_026074375.1 Tanacetum coccineum
TATATCTTGTGTTATTGATCTATGAAGTAACACGCCCCGGACCCTTATTCCGCTGCGACCCAATTTGGGGGTGTTACAGTTTTTGTCTACAAGTATATTTTGTTCCATCTTCTAATAAGTATTTGGGTCTACAAGTTTTAATGGCCTTAGTTTGGTTGTTTTCTAATCGTGATTGGCTCCTGTATGACTGAAAATGGGCTTGTGTAGCTAGTATTTCATTTGGGTATATTTCTCAAGTGGGGTATTTGGCTTGCTTTGTTTTGTGTTTTATTTCATGTGACGGTAAAAGTTTGGTGCTTTAGTGTAGGGGTTTTTTTTTTTGGTCTCATCCTTTTTTAATTAGCTTGTTTAATTGAGGTGAGATGCCTTGTATTGTATCCTTATGTTTTTTTTTGGTTTTTATTATATGTTGCCTTTCAAAAAAAGTTCTATATAACGGTACCAATTTCTTTTGAAAATTTCCAAACTATTGAATCGATATCCTATAATTCAAGTATTTTATTAGTTTGACATATCATCAATTTGATACAATCAGTATAAGATAAGCTGACAATAATGATTTGGTGTTATGAGAAAAGTGTTGCCACATCAACATTTTTTTCCATAACACCAGAATACCCCCATAACATCAAAAACATCACTCCCTTCATAACATCACATTTTTGGTGCCGTCAAGTACCCCAACTTTTGGCGTTTTCTCATAACACGAGAAAAATAACTGAAAACGCGACTCACGGTGTGGGTCTCGTGCCATCATTTAGCGTTTTCAGGGACCATTTGGTGTGGTGGTGGTGGCTCATCACTCGAAACACGAGGTGCGGTGTAGGTCTCATGCCATCAAGTGGCGTTTTCGAGGATAGCTCAAGCCATGACTTATGGTACCCAATGCTCTAAGTGTTAAAGCTGGTGTTTTAAAGGACAACTTATCCCTTGCGTATTACAATGTCGGTGGCTCTGACCATATGCTTTTTCTCTTTGTAACTGAACCATAACTTGATGTGTATGTTTTAATGATTTCGGGTGCCTATTTTCGCATATATAAAAAACGTGACCAAAACTTTATCAAAAACGCACACAAACACCACTAAATCATCTTATGGCTCTTGATACCAATTGTAGAGAATACAATATATCAATCACACATAATATAATCTTGAGTTTTAGAGAGAGAGAGAGAGAGCGGGAGAGCTTGGGTGGAAACTAAAGAGAGAAAAATATTAAGAGGAAATGTAATAGCATATATGTAATCCTTAGTTTCACCCCCCACTTCCTTCCTCCTAAGCGTCCTTTTATAGGAGAAGGATGTTACATAAGTTTACTCTTGGAAAGGATATGTGATACATTGTTACACAATAAGATAAATTACGACTAACGACCTACGACCCGGCATGACCTTGAGTGACTAACACTTTCTATGTTCTCAATAGTTATCCACCCAAAACCTTCAATTTCAATAATTTGATCCTGTTAATTGAGCAAACATGTTACATGGAATTGATTTAGTACCGAGATATTATTTTTCATGTGTTCCTTCGATCTCTAGTTTGTTTTTTGGTCGTTAAGTTTTGAGTATGTTCAAAACTTATAGTTTATATTGAGGGGTGGATCATTACCACTTCTCCATTTACTTAAACTCTTATCATTTTTTTCTAATATATTCACCGGGTATAAACTCTTTACACAAAAAAATTTAGTTCCGAGATATTAGTCATAGTCGTATATATGGGTGAGCATCGGGTCGGAACCGACCCGAACCAAAAAACCCGAAACCGAATAAGAGAATTTTGCAAACCGAGAATCGAACCGAGTGAACCCTATATAAACCGAAACCGAACCGAATAAGGTCGGTTCAGCTCGGCTCGGTTCGATTCGGTTTATGTAGTTCGAACCGACTAAGTGTCGGGTTTGAGCCGAACCGAACCGAACCGAACAAACCGATATACATATCCAAAACCGAGAACCGAACCGAATAAGCTCGGTTCGGCTCAGTTTGTCGGGTCGGGTCGGTTTTCAGGTTACTTTGCTCAGCCCTAGTCGTATATATCTACCAAGAAATGCTATATCCTCCTAAACTTATTCTTAGTTATAAATAGCCCACTTTTTACATAAATCCGCTAGATGGTGGTGGTCATGTACAATTAGGAAGATAGAACACTGTAAAATATTAAATGGGCCGCTAGATGGACTATAGTTTAAGGTCAATGAGCCCATTGTATTTTAAAGTCTAATTATGGGCTGGTTCACTTGCGACTTGTACAAACTGCCTCAGCTCATGATATATATAAACAAAGTTGACTGTTCAAAGGTAATATATGGATGGCAAAAAAACCCGATCTCGACGGGAAACCCGGTACCCGAACTAATTGTGGCGAGGCGGGGCATGCTTATCGGGTTACGGGGCGGGTTTGGGGCTTAAACGGGGATTTTAATCGGGTTTGGGGCGGGGAGCAAGGAATAACATCCTCGACCCGCCCCGCCCCGCCCGAATAATATATACACATATACAAATATATCTATACTTGTATAGTCATTTCTTAGTATTTACATAATAAAAAAAATATTTATCTAATATTGTTAGTTTCCTATCTTTGTAAGATTGTAAAATTGTGATTATAGAAACTTGTTTAACGTCATATATATAACTTATAATTTTTGGCGATGTAGTTTATCATTATTTATGTATAATACTATCATTGAAAACTTAATAAGGCTTATTTGTAATTGATTATTTGTAGGTTGTTAAATTTTTAAGTTAGTGTGTCTATATGTCTGCAAATCCGGTTCAACATCAACGCACGAAACACATTGAGGTCGACATTCATTTTGTTCGTGACTTTGTTGCTCCGGGACAAGTTCGAGTTCTTCATGTCCCTTCAAGATTCCAGTATGCAGATATTTTTATGAAGGGCCTACCCACTGCTTTATTCATTGAGTTTCGTTCCAGCCTGAACGTCCGAAGATCTCCCGCTCACACTGAGGGAGGTATTAACCATGTATAAATCAAGTCAACATTCAAAGTCAACGGTCAGCATTCAAAGTCAACGGTCAACATTGAATATTCAAGTCAAGTCAACATTCAAAGTATATTTATTAGTCATTAATTTGTATTGGGCCTAAGCCCATAGTAATGATTCTAGAATGATCTTTTGTATCTTATATATAGGATAGTTGTTATCAATTGTAAGGGAAGCAAATCAATTAGCCTTCAATGGTGAATTATCATATTCTAATATTGTCGTTCAAAAAAAAAAAAGGCGGTTTAGAATTAAAATTTTGATATAGAACATTTTGTAACTTTAATATAGAAACATGAGACATAAAAATAGTCGCATTACAATATTTACTTTTATTAACTTGAATCAAAATAAATGCCTTGTTTAACATCTAAAAAACCCTCTAAAAATATACAATATATATTTACCTTTATTAACTTGAATCAAAATAAATGTCTTGTTTTACATCTAAAAAAACCCTCCAAAAATATACAATATATTTACCTTTATTAACTTGAATAAAAATAAATGCCTTCTTTTAACATCTAAAAATAAATATTTACCTTTTATCAACTTCAATCAACAACATAAATACTCGGATGAACAACTTTCACTTATTCCATAGTCAACGTGAATAAGCTTTTTCGCAGTATTCAAACTAGCTTACGACGATTATTGGTCTTTCACTTACATTATTATTAACTAGGTACAATATAGTTCATGTTTTTGGTCACTTTTAACGTACATGTGAATATTCATTCGTATGTGGATACTAGTATTTTATTAAAGGATCTGGTAGTGTTGAATTTAATGTGGCAAAGAATCTGTTTATATAAATTTAAAAGAATCTTGTTGTGGTGTGTTAATAAAAGAATTGTGTTTTTATATGTGTCATAATATTGATGGATCTAGTGTGAGAATATTTTTAAGGAATCTTGTTTATAATTGTGAAAAGAAGTAGGATCCATTGTTTTTGCAGTTTTAAATAATCTGTTGTTGTGATAGCGAGTTCGTGTTTTGTACTGTTCTTGTGTTTGATTTGATATAATCAGGGCCGTCTTCGGTGGATTTTGGGTGCCTGTTCGGTTCACAAAAAAATTGGGCCCTTTAAAAACGGTACTTTAAATACCGAGTATAGTATAAATTGATAAAGTTGAACATATTAAAGCAATTTTGAACGGTTTACAGGTATGATCTTTGAAAATATGTAAGCAAAAAGTCACAAGATAATTAAGTAACTTACTAGTGCTTTAAACTTAGAGATACAATTTTTTTTTTTGACTAATAAGGTTATGTACTTGTTAATTTAATTATTCATCTTTGCAGTTAAGATGTATGTGGCTTGCTTCAAAAACCTACGAATGTTTGTTTAGTGACTTACAGAAACAAAAAACATAAAACAATTAATAGAAAAAAAAACCAAGGAGTTACTTTATAATTTATAAATAGTTGTAAAGAAAAACCCATAAAACAATTGATAGAATAAGTACTTGATTCCGAGCAGGTGGCCAATCACAAAAACCATTTGTCATAAGAATTCTAAACAATAATTTAACCGGGGGACTCCGACCCACCCAAATTCTGGGTCTCATTAAAATGTTTTAACCGGCAAATAATAAGGTTTTTTTTTTTTTTTTTTTTAAACAGTTATATTTTTTTTTTACCATTTTTTTCCCTTTTTTTTTCTCCAAAAGTTTTTAAAATAAAACTTTCCTTTTTTTTCCTCGGAATACCCTCTCACGCTGTTTGAGTCATCGTATTGGATCTAGTATTTTTTATGAATGAAAACTTTAAGGTTTCCTCAAACCTCGCGCTCGCTTAATCGTCCCGTTTTTTTTTTTTCTCAAAAAAAATTTAAAATAAAATTTTTTTTTTTTTCTCGGAATACCCTCTCGCACTGTTGGAGTCATCGGTATGTTTTTTTATGAATATTTTTTTTTAACAGTTAGTTTTTTTTTTACCAGTTTTTTTTCCTTTTTTTTTTCTCAAAAATTTTTTAAAATAAAAATTTACTTTTTTTTTCTCGGAATACCCTCTCGCACTGTTTTAGTCATCGGTCCGTTTTTTTATGAATAAAACTTTAAGTTTTCTCAAACCTCGCGCTCCGCTAATCGTCCCGTGCTTTTTTTTTCTAAAAAATTTTTAAAATATGAAATTTTCCCTTTTTTTTTTCTCGGAATCCCTTCACATGTTGGAGTCATCTGGTCTGTTTTTTATGAAATAAACTTTAAGTTCCTCAAAACCTCGCGCTCGTAATCGCTCCGCAAACGGCGACTGCGGTGCCAGTTTTTTTTTCCTTTTTTTTTTCAAAAAATTTTTAAAATAAAATTTTCCTTTTTTTTTCCTCGGAATACCCTCTCGCATGCATTAAATGGCCTTTTGCATTTAGTGTGCATTAAAAAGCACGGGTTGACCGGGGGTGCATGAATACGCCGGGTCAACCCTACCCGGTCCGATCGGTTTTTTTTTTTTTTTGAAAAAAAAATTGTTTTGTTTTTTAAATACTCTCTCCCACTTTTTGAGTCATCGGTCTGTTTTTTTTATGAATAACAATAGAACTAACCACGCGCTTCAGGTGCATTAAGTTGCATTAAATGCACCGGGTTGACCCGACCCGGTCTGAACATTTAAAAAAAAAAATTAATTGTTTTTTTTGCTTTTTTTTTTCAAAATATTCACTCGCACTTTTTGAGTTATCGGTTTGATCGGGTCGACGACCCGGTCCGCTCCGACCCGTTCCTTTTTTATTTACAAAAATAGCCCTCAAAATATTTACAAAATACCCTCTCGCACTATGTGTTAAATTACGAAAACTACCCTCATTTTAATTTTTTTTATAAAATACCATTTTCCCCACTAGCGGTCGACCGTTAGTTTTTTTTTTAGAATGCACCAAAACAGTGTTTGAAATCGGTCGTTACTTAACGACCGTTAATTTTTTTTTTTTTACAAAAAAATACCTTCTAACACGTCCAACCGAAAACACCGGCCGCCAAACATCTCGCAACGAAGCGCGGGTGAGCCTAACTTGTACAACACATAAAAGGACACCACAAAAGAAGTAATGTAATTCTCGCTTGTTATCGTTTTAATAATGAATAACATAAGACGTTAGAAGACTTTATATATAAGAGTTGGACAAATTGGCCTTAAACTTGAATAATATTTAAAATAAAATTTCACAGAATTTTGGTGCCCCTAGAAAAGTTGGGCCCTGTGCAATGCTCATGTTGCACACCCCAATGTCCGGGCCTGTATATAAATTACTTATGAATCTTATTGGTTAAAGATTCTTCTTCTTGACGTCATCATGTGAAGTTGGGGGGTTAGTTTTGTCAAAATAGTAACTAGATAGACTTATTTTGTAAAATCTGTGTTTGTTTGATCTTATTTGTTTGACCATGTTGTTTGTTCGTTCGGATGCTGTTTGTTGGGTAACAAACACAACACAATAAGATCAATCAAAAGTTTAGGGTTTCATTAAAAAACCGATTGTTTTTTCAATTGTTAATTTAATTCTCTCCTCAAATCAAATGGAGGATTTCGAAACCAGGTTAAGATTTGGTTATTTTGATTTTGGTTATTTTCAATTGTATTTGGGAGCTAGGGTTTTAATTATTCTAGTAATTGATGATATGTACAGACAGGTTCTTACTTGTTAATTTAATTATCATTGATTATAATTAACTAAAGCTATAACGTTGTTGTTAATATGGGTGCCTCTTACGGATCTTTGCGTGCCACTGATTTTACTGCTGCCGCAAAGAAGGACGATGCTACCGTTAAGTGGTATCATGATTCTAATGCTGAGATCAGTGTAGGCGTTCCTATGGCGCCACCCCTCCCAACTGACGACGGTAGCTTCCTCATTCTTTTTGTCTTTTATTATTGTTTGTAAACTTCATTTAACGCTCTCATAAATGATGTCCCTACCTACTACTACTCTATATGATAAGAAGAAGCCAACACTTTTTTAATTTGCCTAACACTTAACTACTCAAACTTTGACTAATAATAATCCCTCCCTTAAGCTAATAATGCATCTATCTGCATTTAGCTTACTTCAATACCTTCTGTCACTCCAAGCATGCGGCGCAACCTCTCATTTCAATGGTTTCGTCATTGGTAAATGATGGAGTTGTGAGCTCTAATTTCAATGGTTTCGTCATGATGTCAGCAACTTGATTCCACGAGCTACAAAAACTTAAGCTTACAACTCCATCATTTACCAATTCTCTAAGGAAGTCAAACCTTACTCCAATGTGCTTACTTTTTCCATGGTTTTTTTAAAGTTGGATATGTCACAGACCCCTCCTTGTTTCCTTCAACTCCAACCTGCATCAAAATTCTTCTAACCCAAACGCACTGACATATGCACACAAAGCAGCTGCAATGTGCTCCCGCTTCGGTAGCTGACCATGATCTTTATTGCTCCTGAACCCCATCATAAATACAAAACCAGATGTACTCTCTTCATCATCTAAATCCCCTGCATAATTCCTATCTGTATAAGCCTTGTCAGAACTTCTTCACCAGCCTCATCTTTTGATAATAACGTACCTGGAACAATTGGATTTTTCACTGCATTGCCATTATCCATACCACACCTTGTCAGAACTTCTCGTGCTTATCTTCTTTGACAAATAAAAATCCCAGCTGCACTTTGTATGACTTCTACCCCAAGGAAATGTCTCATTCTTCCCAACTCATACATGTCGAATTCCCAACATCATTGAGTTTTTGAAATCTTCACACATAGACCTATCATTTCAAGTGTGGATTAAATCATCAACATAGAGACTAACAATCAGAATTTTACCTTCTTTTGACTTTGTAAACAGAGTGTGCTCGCTCGTACATCTTTCAAAACCTTATCGTGCGAAATATGCCTCGATCTTACTGTACCACGCCCTTGGTGCCTCTTTAAGGCCATATAGTGCCTTTTTTTCAATTTGTAGACTGTCCACTTCTCCAATTTTTATGAAACCTTCCGGTTTATGCACAAACACTTCCTCTTTAAGCTCTCCATGGATTTCGGAACTTTTCACGTTAAGCTGAAAAACTTCCCAGTCTCGTTGTGCTGCCAAACCAAGTATCAACCGCACAGTATCAAGTCTTGCTAACGGTGCATAACCTTTCGCTACTACTAACCTTGCCTTAAACTTTTGAACCTCCCCGTTTTCGTCAAGCTACTAATCTCCACCATTTTCTCTTCTTCGTTTCATTTGGCCGTCTAACATCATTTACAATGTTTTTGCAGCCACAAATGGAATCCCTACAAGCAGGGTAATGTGGGAAGTTGAGCCGTGCGAAAGACACAGGCATATGATTATTGAGGTAAATATTCTTATTCACTTTTCTGCATATTCTTAATTGCAGCTTATCTTATTCATTTTCTGCATATTCAATTGCAGCTTGACTACCCTCTGCTTGAAACCGGTGAAGCTATACTACTTTCCAAACTTACGCTCAGTGTGTGTGGGAGTAAGGTTAGGCTGTTTTTTGATTCTACTGAACTTGCCTACTGAACTTGTCATATTATTCTACTGAACTTGTCTATTGAACTTGTCATATGGACAGCAAGTAGAGGCACTTCAATGGGAGCCGCATGACAAGGTGACAGCCGACGATCGTCATATAGTGATAGAGGCTCCGCTTTACCAGACTATGAGTTTTAAGGTATAATTATTTCCCAAATTTATTTTAAGATGTTAAAAAAGAAATAGTGACAAACACACTAAGAACTCACATGTGAATACCGGGTATTATATTTTTATTTCCAGATTCCAAAGTTGAGGATGGTCGAAGCGAAGGGAAAGTGGGTACGTAGTCGTAGAGTATACCAGGTATTGTTCTGTTGTGTAATGTAGTATTCAATGGATTTCAAAACGCACATCCAAACAAACACCCCCTAAATGTTTGTTACTAGTATCTTCATGAGTTGCCTCACACGAAGCGCTTGTTTTAGGTCACTCAGCTTGACCTAATCCCCCTATACTAGAGTTTGTCAAGGGGGATAAAAGTGGAGACACGGAACATCCAAGACCTGAGGTAATATATTAGGGGTGTTTGAATTGTGTTTTATAATCAGGGCTACGTGATAAACTTCACTTTTTGCAAGTAATTCAAGGTGAGTTCATAGCCCCACTTTTTACAGTTTTACTGATTTATTATTATTTGGGGTGAGAACATGCTTTGTTTTATAAATTGGACGCAAGTGTTGAAAGTATATTGATTATGTGTTGCCTAAGTAGCGATAACCCTCCTGAGCCCATTATTCATGAACTGTTAATTGCATAGATGTAGTTGTGAATTACATTATGTGAGCGCGAATGATATAAATAGATCTATTGGGATTAACCTCCCCGTTTGGGTGATTAGCTATCACTAGGAACGAACGTTGACCATGTCGGACTTGGATGTTGCGGGTTACAACATCTGTACGGGCAAATAACTGCTAAAATAGCAAATATAGGTTGAGCTTCGGTGTCATGAGCTTAGTGCAACAATAATCTGGTTTTGTGATTGTTGGCATATGTTGTAAACATCACGTGAAAGTCTTGCGGTCCTGCATAATTTAAATATATTAACCTATGAATTCACCAACAATTTTGTTGACGTTTTAAGCAATGTTTTCAGGAGGTCATTAGGCACGAGATGCCAAGGATGCATTGGAAAATGTTTTGGATTGTACAGTTAAAGACTTATGTGTATCATGTTTCGGGAAATATATGTTGTCTTTTGTAATATGAAACAAAGAACAAGTAAAGCTATAAGCTTTTGTAATATATCTTTTAAATCCAATGTATCAGTTTAAACGACTTTTGTGTCGTTCTTATATATATCTTGTGCTGTTGATCTTAAAGTAACATGCCCCGGATCCTTATTCCGCTGCGACCCATTTTGGGGGTGTTACAACACAAAAGATCAATCAAAAGTTTAGGGTTTCATTAAAAAACCGATTGTTTTTTCAATTGTTAATTTAATTCTCTCATCAAATCAAATGGAGGATTTCGAAACCAGGTTAAGATTTGGTTATTTTGATTTTGGTTATTTTCAATTGTATTTGGGAGCTAGGGTTTTAATTATTCTAGTAATTGATGATATGTACAGCAGGTTCTTACTTGTTAATTTAACTTATCAATGATTAATTAATTAACTAATGATATAAACCAGGTTGTTGTTAATATGGGTGCCTCTTACGGATCTTTGCGTGCCACTGATTTTACTGCTGCCGCAAAGAAGGACGATGCTACCGTTAAGTGGTATCATGATTCTAATGCTGAGATCAGTGTAGGCGTTCCTATGGCGCCACCCCTCCCAACTGACGACGGTAGCTTCCTCATTCTTTTTGTCTTTTATTATTGTTTGTAAACTTCATTTAACGCTCTCATAAATGATGTGCTACTGCTCTATATGATAAGAAGAAGCCAACACTTTTTTAATTTGCCTAAGACTTAAGTACTCAAACTTTGACTAATAATTCTCCCTTAAGCTAATGCATCTATCTGCATTTAGCTTACCTCAATACCTTCTGTCACTTCAAGCATGCGGCGTAACCTCTCAAACTGCTCTCATTTCAATGGTTTCGTCATTGGTAAATGATGGAGTTGTGAGCTTTTAAGTTTTTTTTTGTAGCTCTAATTTCAATGGTTTTGTCATGATGTCAGCAACTTGATTCCATGAGCTACAAAAACTTAAGCTCACAACTCCATCATTTATCAATTCTATAAGGAAGTCAAACCTTACTCCAATGTGCTTACTTTTTCCATGAAATTTACATGGTTTTTTGAAAGTTAGATATGTCACAGACTCTCCTTGTTCTTCAACTCCAACCTGCATCAAAATTCTTCTAACCTAAATGCACTGACATGCACACAAAGCAGCTGCAATGTGCTCCCGCTTCGGTAGCTGATAAGCTCACCACTCCAAGACCATGATCTTTATTGCTCCCGAACCCCATCATAAATACAAAACCAGATGTACTCTCTTCATCATCTAAATCCCCTGCATAATTGCTATCTTTATAAGCCTTGCCAGAACTTCTTCACCAGCCTCATCTTTTGATAATAACGTACCTGGAACAATTGGATTTTTCACTGCATTGCCATTATCCATACCACACCTTGTCAGAACTTCTCCAATTTTTATGAAACCTTCCGGTTTATGCACAAACACTTCCTCTTTAAGCTCTCCATGGATTTCGGAACTTTTCACGTTAAGCTGAAAAACTTCCCAGTCTCGTTGTGCTGCCAAACCAAGTATCAACCGCACAGTATCAAGTCTTGCTAACGGTGCATAACCTTTCGGTACTATTAACCTTGCCTTAAACTTTTGAACCTCCCCGTTTTCGTCAAGCTACTAATCTCCATCATTTTCTCTTCTTCGTTTCATTTGGTCGTCTAACGTCATTTACAATGTTTTTGCAGCCACAAATGGAATCCTTACAAGCAGGGTGACGTGGGAAGTTGAGCCGTGTGAAAAACACAGGCATATGATTATTGAGGTAAATATTCTTATTCATTTTCTGCATATTCTTAATTGCAGCTTATCTTATTCATTTTTTGCATATTCAATTGCAGCTTGACTACCCTCTGCTTGAAACCGGTGAAGCTATACTACTTTCCAAACTTACGCTCGGTGTGTGTGGGAGTAAGGTTAGGCTGTTTTTTGATTCTACTGAACTTGCATACTGAACTTGTCATATTATTCTACTAAACTTGTCTATTGAACTTGTCATATGGACAGCAAGTAGAGGCACTTCTATGGCGGACGCTTAGTTTTAAGGTATAATTATATCCCAAATTTATTTTAAGATGTTAAAAAAGAGAGTGACAAAAACACTAAGAACTCACATGTGAATACCGGGTATTATATTTTTATTTCCAGATTCCAAAGTTGAGGATGGTCGAAGCGAAGGGAGAGTGGGTTCGTGGTCGTAGAGTATACAAGGTATTGTTCTGTTGTGTTCTGTTCTGTAGTATTCAATGGATTTCAAAACTCACATCCAAACAAACACCCCCTAAATGTTTGTTACTAGTATCTTATTATGTTAATTTGGTGTTTCAGCTGAGTGTTTACTTTCATGGACCGAAGAAGATTAGAGCAGTGCAGGGTATAACTTCTCCTTGCCTTTATCTGTAGCCGCCTTCCTGAGGTAAATATATTAGGGGTGTTTGAATTGTGTTTTATTATGTCTTAAACTTCACTTCTGGCAAACGTAATCGTTTTTGCAGAAACTTTGAAAATTTCAGAAATGTGAGTCCAAAATATAGTTTTAGAATTTGCTAAGAAAGAATTCCTTGTTTGCCAAAATGGGTTGACAAATGCGGAAACTGACCATAGTGTACATTAATTTTTGCAACTTTTTTTAAATCAACTGATATTATGCCATCCTGTTATTGTTTGTTTATTATCTTATGCTGCTTAATTCATTATAACCTTTTTTTCTTCTTTTTTTGTTCTTTAGGGTTCTGATGTTGCTGAATGAAAGAGTTTCATATAAGTTTTGAGGATGCTAATACTAAATACTATAAGTGTGCAAAACGCTTTTGATGTTTTTTTATACGAGTTGTCCGCATTTTTCCTTAGGGAATTAGTTTAGGTAGTGGTCCCAGGTGCCAAGATACCATATTGGGGGATGTGAATGCTTAAATTAGGTTTGAGATTACATCTAAACAGTCTATTGATCCACCTCTCTCAAGAGGTTACACACTTGGAAGTGGGGAAGACAATATGAAACTTATTGGAATTGATGAAATTTTGTACACAACTGTCATATAAAACAAAGTGTCTTGGTAAGCCAAAAGAAATAAGAGATTTTCTGAGCTTAAAAATAGAAAGAGAGATGTGTGCATAAAAACAAAAATGAGTGATTATGTGAGCAAAAATAATTGAGAGATGTTGTGAGCATAAAAACAGAAAGAGAGTGTGTGTAAATCAAGTTTGATGGTGAAAGTTGCTTATTGGAATGAAAATTGGATGATTACTGGTGTATTCTTTTTAATGCTGCTCAGTTTCTATTTAATGCTGCTAACTTAAGTTAATGATGTTAGGCTTAAATTAGTACTGTCCGTATTGGTTTCTGCTGTTAAGCGTATGTTAATGCTGCTAGTTCAAGTTTCTGCTATTGAGGGTGATTCTATAAATACTTCGATTAAGGGTTTCATTTACTTCTTTATTTGATTTCACTAATTCAAATACTCTCCAACCATAAACCCTAATTTAATTTTCATCTTTGATCATCACATCCATCATTATGTCAAGACCTAAGTTTGCTGAAACACACAATGTGGTCGTGTTCTTAGAAAAACCCGAAGAAAGTGATGGGTTTGCATAGATAATCGATTTCCTGAAAGCAAGTTCTGTTTCATATGCTTTAACAGTCAATCCAGTAATCTACACATTTTGCATTGAACAATTTTGTGCAACTGCCAAGGTACAGACAGTTAATGGAGTGCGACAATTACAAGCCCTAGTTGATAAAAAGAGGGTTATTGTTACGGAGTCAAGCATAAGGAGATATCTTCACTTGGATGATGCAGAAGGTACTGATTGTCTTCCAACTGCTACTATCTTTAAAGAATTGGCGCGTAAGGGGTATGAAAAGCCTTCTCAAAAGCTTACTTTTTATAAAGCCTTTTTCTCTCCTCAGTGGAAGTATTATATTCGTACTATTACTGAATGCTTAAGTTCTAAATCCACTGTATAGAATGAGTTCAGTAGTTCTATGGCTTCTTTAATCATATGCTTGGCAACTAATCAAAAGTTCAACCTGTCAAAGTATATCTTTGATGCAATGGTGAAACACTTGGATGGAGGAGTTAAATTCTTGATGTATCCATGTTTTCTTCAAGTTTTCATTAATCAACAACTGGGTAATATGTCAACTCGCAAGAAGATTTTTGTAAATCCCTTTCACACAAAGAAAGTGTTTGCTGATTCGGTTAAATTCATACCTTTTTATAAATATATATAAATAAATATATAATACTTATAAATATATAATCAAGGATAATTATCCACAAAATCAATGAAACTGGAAGTAGTATATGATGTTCCCGGGTCGTAGTCCCAACGAGGAGTGAATTGGAAAGTCGAGAGTCGGTTTGATATTTGATGTTTGAATGAAAAAAAAGATTTGGATTTGGTTTTTCAAATTAAAATGCAAAAATGATTAAGGAAATCCTAAAAACGAAAGATAAAATGATTTAAACCTAAAACGTAGACGGGAAAGTAAAAACGCGTGTTAAAGAAAACTAAATTATAAAAAACTAAACCCTAAATGATGTTTTAAAGTTTTTCTATTCTAAAATAACTAAATTAAAAGAAATGTTAAAGAAAATTCTAAAACGGGATCTTTTAAAGTTGAAAAACGAAGAAAGCAAAAACTGGGTACGAAACCCGTTCTTTAAAAGATGAAATTTTGCAAAAATGACTCTACGAAAGTAAATCTATTTTTCCTAAGTGAAGAATGATAAAAGAAAATTTTGTAAAAAAGAAAAATATTTTTTTGATTTTTATTTATTTTTTAATAATTAAAAAACATTTTTAAAGAAAATAAATGATAAAAATAGAAAACGAAATGGGAAAAATATCAAAAAATTAAGGAAAGTAGCTAAAAGAAAGATGGATCTATGAAAAATAAGCTGGTGGTCCCAGCTTATCAAATAAGCCACGAATTAAGCCAAAAACAACTTATGGGCTTATGGGCTAAAAAAGGTATAAGAGAATTAATTGTGCAACAATAGCTGGATGAGATATTAAAGCACAATGGTTATGAGGGTGTGAGTGTGGGACGTTTGTTATAAAGGGGGAGATCCAGGGTTCGAGCCTGGGCCTCTCTCTTTTTATAAAAACTTTTTTTTTCTATTTTTTTTCTAAAACTTATAAAGGACACAAAATTAAGCAAATTAAAAAAAGGAACTTTTTTCAAAACTCACAATAAGCTGGGAAAATAAGCACAAATAGATGGCAGTATTAAATTTTTAAGCTAAGGGCTCATTAAGCTAAATTAACTGTTGGGCTTTTATGAACACAAATAAGCTATGGAAATTGTAAATAAGCCAAAACAGAATGACACTAACACAATAAGCTGAGATAAATAATAAAAAGACAAGGAAAAACAAGCCAATAAGCCAGAAAAGTCAAATAAGTTTAGGGGGCAAACACTAGTGCAGGGCAGCCTAGGGTTGTTTTTTATAGCTTATTTGGTGGGCTTATACAATAAGCCAAGACACCAAATTGCATACACATGAACTCAGACCATCAATAAGAATGGAAGAGCAAAGAACAAGCAATTTATCAAACAGATAAGCCAAGAAAATGAGCAATTAAGAAGCTGTTTCAGCAACTCCCAACACTTAGCATATTTTGCAATTATTTTGACCGACAACAAAACTACAAGAGTAGACACAAGGAGACTAAGAACTACTGATTTTTTTAGGACCCAAATAAACTTAAAAAACACACAAAACTTATACAATCTCAAATTAACCACAAAAATTAAGAATTGACAGCAATATTATAACAGATCCACACAAAAGCATATTAAGACTTGGAAAATGAAACTTAAAACAAAAAAGCTCAAACAAACAGATCTTAGTGATTAATTAAAGCTAAGAAAACTTGGCCCAAAGAGTTTTACACAATCTGACCCACTTTAGACTATGACCACAACAAATCTAAACACCCCTTTATCTAAATTTTATGAACTTTTAGACTAGAAAATAAAGTTTTTAATTAGCAAACCCAAAATACCAGATAATCCTTAACTAATATTAAGCCTGATAAACAGGATTTAACAGTTAAATCAACAAGAACAACAAGATTTAAGACTATGCTAATTTTTTTTTACTTTTTTGACAATTTTTAAGAAAACAAGTACATTTAAATAATTAAACTAATACCCTACTTTTTAAACTTTGAATAGCAATAATAAGATAAAATAAGCAGAAATAAGCTGGTAATAAGCAGACAATAAGCATGAAAAGCTTAAACAAGAAATAAAGCAAAAAATGGCAAAAGGAGTGTGTACCTCAACCCCTTGCTCAAAACAGGAGTTATACAACCTAAATAAGCTCTAAACCCTACCGTTGCTTATAAATAAGCTCTACTATATGCCCCATAAGCTCTTCCATTGCAGCTTATCATCCATTAGCTCAAAAATTTCCAAATTTCTTTTAATGTAACAGTAGTTCACAAAACCTTTTATAAAACCTTTAAATAAGTTTAACACACTTCCTATAATGCTAAAGAGAGCTTATAAGAATGTCTTGTAAACACACAACAACTTGAATGCATAAGCTTAAAAGACAGAATTTGCAAACTTGAAAAACTTAAATTTCATTAACATAAAGTGATTATAAAAACATTTAAAAGTAAATTAAAACTATTCCTCTAAAAACTATTTACTTTTTTCTGCCACAATGGCTTACAAAGAACTATATATAGAATCGACTAAGTCTTGAGCATCTTGGTCTTTTGTCCTCTTCTTCATGTGTTTCTTCGAAGAGGGAAAACACATTGTGTTTTTGTTGTGTGAGAGGGTTCACAAAGTAATCTCAGCCTTACAAAATCTGTGTCTTCCAAGTCTTTTCATCATAGCCCTTCATTTGATCTTGATCCGAGTATAGTAGTTTATAGCCAATGAGAGTTTAGGGATTTTCCAAGGTGGACTTGAGCCATGTAGGTATGGGGTAAGATGGAAAGTGATCTTATGATATGTGGGGGGGGAGGTTTTTGTTTGGTATGAACAGTGTTCGAGGTTTGGAGAGGTAGAGATGGTGATGGGTGGTTTTGGGCGAGAAAGGATTTAGAAGATAAACAGTGTTTATCTGTTTTTAAAAGTGACAGGGTATGAGTTTGGTTATTTGGCATAAATGGTACCACAACTCTTAAGAGTTAATTACATGTAAAGTCCTTGTGTGGTGATACAACTTTGAGGAGATGGCAAAACAAACCCTTCAACTTGTATGGTGTATTGGTTTTGGACTTATACTTATTAATTTGGGCCGGTTGGGCTTATAAAAGGCATTTGGGCCTTTTGGTCTTCATAAATGCACTAATGGGCTGACCCGGCCCATTAGATGGGTACGGGTGGGCCCATTAAGTGTTTCTTCGATTTTGGCTTCTGCTTTGACTATTGACTTTTTGGAGTTGACTTTGACTTTGATTTGACTTTGGCTTTTCTATGCTTTTCCACTCCGTGCCCGGTTTTGTCGTTTGTGGGTTCGTTTTTCCTCCTTTTGTCGAATATCCGTTTCCTGCACAATATAAGTGAAAACATACAAATACAATGTATTTTTGGTACGTTTTTAGTCATTTAAGTCCGATTTTAATGGTGAAAGGTATGTGTAATTAAACGCATACCAAAATCCCCCATACTAAGACATTGTCGTGTCCTCACGCAATGCTATGAAGTAAGCACTTAGAAAACAAAGAATATCGATCTCCCTCGACTAGTAACCTCGAAAAGTAGCTAAGTGTTTGTTGAGAGGAAGTAAAGACTCATAAGTTTTGAAAAGCCCCGTCTTTACCATTTTTTAAATATTTACTCTTATTCCTACACATATTTTTGTATTTTTCATTTCAAGCAACTAACTAACTTTTTTGACTTTCGTTATTTTATAACTTTTAGGGATCATAGAACAAGATGCATTTCGATCCGAGAATGCCCCAAAAAGGATAAATTCATCGTCCTCGACTTTTCATTTATTCCAAACCAAGCTTAAAACGAAATCACAGTTAAATATTAGTTAAGATGCTAACACTACTCATATTTGCAACTTGTGAACTTTTCGCTCCCGGCAATTATTATATCTTAGGTGTATGTGCTATTTTGAATTTCAACCATGGATCAACGTTTTTCAAAATTATATGTTTCACGTTCCACCCGAGAATAATGAGTTTGAAGGCGAGATCATCCCATGTAGCGACTTTCGTCTCGGTACATCCCAACCTTGCGGTTAAGTGACCAGGCTTTTGACACCTCACAGAGACTAGTATCGAGACTCACGGACCTTAGGTTTTAAAAAATCTTAGGTTTCCCGTATACACATAGCTTATAAAATAGAATAGTCAAAGTTCAAAATCATATTTAAATTTAACAAAGAGAAATCTATTTATTAATTCATACTTAATATTAAACACTTATGCAATTGTAAACCTCGACTTTTTAGAAGGCTGCAACATCGGTTGTGAGCCGGCAAGATGCAACAAACTTTTATCAGTCTCGGATTATTATTCTTACTATGGGCTTTCTTTAGAAGGTTGTAACATCGGTTGGGAGCCGGCAAGATGCAACAAACTTTTATCAGCCCACAGTTAATATTTATTACTTATCATATACATTTTTTTCTTATTTATTTATTTTTTTAATTTTTAAATATAGAGAAGACTTATTTTTGAAAAATTCTAGTGACAAAAATAGCATGTATATTAATACTACATAAAAATTATTGATTTAAGTTTAATCTCCAAAAATAGCATGTATATTAATCAGGTTAGAAGCTTATGGGAGAAAAAGC
>BQNB010133107.1:6536-18519 GCA_026074375.1 Tanacetum coccineum
ATGTCATCTGTTAATCTACAATGAACGTAGCATGAATGTGACACAAAGAAAACCTTACAACTAATAGTCCTAATACTATCAGGCAATAATGAGTTAGTTACATGTTACGTTCATTAACTTTATTCTAATAAAATAATAGAAATATTCATGTATACTTACATAGTTAACTGACAAGCATGATTGTCCGCGCGTTGCTGCAGGATGTTAATTTTTATATTTTTTTTGGGCAAAGTGTAGAGCGATTTTTGATTGCATAAGAGCGGGACTTTTCGCCCGTTGCGGCGGGGTTTATTTTTGTGCGATTTAATTACGTATAACGCGCGTTGCCGCGTGGCATACTTTTTGGCAAATCTGTTTTGAATGAATATTGAGTGAAAATCTGTCCACGCGTTGCGGCGGAGCTAACACGTATGTAACACAGGTTTTTTTATTTCGCGGACCATTTTTTTTTAACAATCACGGAATATTAAACTTCAACATTTTCTATAAAATCGCACGTATGTCAGAAGCATTGCAATATTGGGCTCGTTTTGTTCGCAATTCGAAGATCTTTCCACGGATGTTTTTGGATCTGAATGAATCGGTAGATATGTGTTAATATTTGGTAAATAAAGTTTATTATATTGCAAAGTCGTAAATAGTTAAAAGTTGAGTGTACGTTTTGTAATTTTTTTTTTGTATTTATACTAAACTTCAACATTTTTTATAAAATCGTGCGTATGTCGGAAACATTGCAATATTGGGCTCAATTTGTTCGCAATTCCAAGATCTTTTCGCAGGTATTTTTGATCTGAATAAGTCGGTAGATATGTTGTATATATTTGAAAAATAAAGTTTATTATATAAAAAAGTCATAAATAGTTAAAAGTTGAGGGGCCGTTATGTAAATTTTCTTTTTATTTATCAATTTTGGGCCGGACAGAGGCCTTTTTTTCTTTATTTGGGCCGGTTGTGGGATGAATTTGGGCCTTTTTTTTCTTTTTATAGTATATAGAATAATAAGACACCTCCTAGCTTGATAGGAGGCGGTGGAACTCTTTGTAACTTTCTTTCTTCTCAAAATACACATTGTTCTTCCCTTTCTTTCTTCCTTTATCTCTCTCTAATGCCTCTCTATCTCTCTAGTTCTTGTTTATATCGTGTGTGATTTGGCTATGTGGAGAGACCTACATGTGGTATTAGAGCATGATTGAAACAACGAAATGAGTCTACTACAAAACAAGGTTCAACATCAAGACACGAAGCTACGTGGAAGCATAGCTTGAATAGAACTTAAATGATCACCCCTTAGGGGGGGATTGTTAGGAGTTGATATGCCAGTCATTATTAGTTTATGAACCTTGTAATGATGTAATTGTCATACCCTCAAATAGGGTCCCTTCCGATTTGGCGTCCGGGGGCGTGACGTCCATGGCTATTTCGAGTACATAGCATAAACAACGACCTCTATTGGTGAATTCATAGGTTTAGTTCAAACAATGTTATAGTGGACCATAAGATATCAAAATGTATGCGACAGTTATAACATATACAACTTCACATAAAAAGGTATTTACGTTGCACTAAGCTCATGACACTGAAGCTAATAATGAAAGATAACATGTATATTGTTATATGTATTTGCTTGTCCTTACAGGTGTCCGACCAAATACTACCTAACCAGATTCGACGTGACATATATTCGTTTATCGAGAGCCCCATGGGTAGTGAGTGCTACTCACCCGGATAGGGATAATTAGTCCCAAAAGATCAATTTATTCACTCACGCTCCCTTAACCGGTCCTCTGGTCAAGAAATTGACTGTTCATGATAGTTCGGGCAATAGTGGTCTAAACGCTACTTAGGCAACACGAAATAGGGATATCTCACGTATAGTACTTGCATCCAATTTTAAAAGCAAGCAATATTTCTCACCCCAAGTTATAAAATATTTATTCAAAACGAGTAAAAAAGTGGGGCTATAAACTCACCTTATGCGAGTTGTGAATCAAAAGAAATCAATCAAGTGAAGACGAATCTCATGGTCTTAGCGACAACCTAGCATATAGTTGTCGTTTAAGAATAATGTACACCGAATAACGCTTAACGCAAAAGTTGATCATCCGAGCATGAGTAGACACGGCGTATCCTTTTCAAAACGTACTTTCGAAAGTTATAAGTTTTGACAAGTCTCGACAATTAGAAATATCTTTAAAATTATTTGGTCTTTTAGTGTATTTCGTCTTTTAGTGTGTTTCGTCTTTTAGTGTATTTCTTCCTTTAGTGTATTTCGTCGTTTAGTGTATTTTATCTTTTAGTGTATTTCATCTTTTAGTGTATTTCATCTTTTAGTGTATTTCGTCTTTTAGTGACCCGACACCCCAAAGTTGACTCAATAACCGTAAATGTTGACCTAAACTCGACACTTAATGCTATTCTTCATTGTATCATAAGTTTGATAATAAAAGTATATTTTCAACGCATTTATAAAGTTTATAAAATTTCGGCATGACTTTTCTAAAAATATCAATTTTCCATTTTTATCCAACTCGACTCGTGAAAATATCCGTTTTATAAAAGTACATTTTTATTGACTCAAAAGAATATCCGATCGATTTTCGACAACACCGCAAATATTACAACGAATTCATTCTAAACCTAAACCTCTTCGACTTTCCATTTACGCTTCCAACAAAACAAACATCTAACTTAATCTCTTCGCCAACAATATTTAAGCTCGCTATACGATAAATCTCAAATAAATAATATAGCCGTAATAATAACAATATATATATCAAAAGAGTCACAACGAACTTTTAAACGTAAAAGTACAACTACTTTTTATGTTCCTCCATTTATAAATAAAAAGATTAAACTTTGAGACTTGTGGTTTTATAGAAAAATAGGTAATGGTTTTCACAATGATTCGCTTTGTACACCTTGTTCGGAATGATCATACGAATGCAAAAGTATAACTTATTTATGAAAAAGTAGAGATGACTTACAAGAAAACACGACGAAAGATGACTAGAAACTAAGAACAACCCAAACGTTGTTTATAAACTACCGGATAGAAACAAGAACCAATCTCGAACAATATATCTTTAAATGGTTGATCAAAGATTAAAAACAAATGGATTTGTGTGTGTTTGGTGGTTCGGCAAAGAGAGAAAAAGAAAGAGTAGTGTGTGTTTTTCTTGGTGAGAAATGATTATGAAATGAATATGTACACATGAATTTAACTAGCAAAAATCACACACAAGGTGCTAGTGTGTGTGTGTGTACCGACGGTGGGACAAGAGAGCCAAAGGGGACCAAAATGATCTCCCAATGGTGGTGCAAGAAAGGACTAGGTATGAGCTAATTCCATGTGAGCTTGTCTCCTTGATTTTCAAATTTAAAATGGCATCCTAGGGGTGTTAGTGTGTGGATTTCGGACGAAACAAGGCAAAAAGGGGGACCAAATTGGTCTTCCAACTTTCTAGGGTCATAGTGCTCACTATGAATTAATTTACAAGGCTTGCATGGACATGCATAGGTATAAATCAAAACACGTATCACGTAAATAACGCAACGAGTAACGGTATCAAGGAAAATTATGAAATTTGAAATATTGCTCTAAAACATAAAAACGTAGCTATTGCCAAAATACTACATCGTTTGGTGTCCCGGTTCGCTCCCGGTGATGATTCTCAGATAATAACGGAATAACTTCCCGGTTAAACGTAAAAGCTAAACAAAACTTTTAAAAATTCAAATTACTAATCGGAAACGGCTAAGTTATTGGACATAATTTCTCATAGTGTCACATTCTTTCCCCGTTACAGAAGCTTTGTCCTCAAAGCTTAGGACGTAGCATCTGCCACTGGTGCAGAAACCGGGAAAAGATGCGGGTACTTCTTTTGCATTTGGTCTTCACGCTCCCAAGTGAACTCAGGACCTCTCCTCGAGTTCCAGCGTACCTTCACAATTAGAATACGGCTCTGCTTCAGACGCTTGACCTCACGGTCTATAATTTAAACAGGTTCTTCGATGAAGTGCAATTTGTCTTCAACTCGGATCTCATCCAACGGTATAGCAAGCGGTTCCTCAGCCATACATTTCTTCAATTTTGAGACGTGAAACGTACTATGAACTCTACTCAACCGCTCTAGGAGTTCAAGTCGATAAGCAACGGTTCCTACTTTAGCAATGATCTTAAAAGGTCCAATATAGCGAGGGTTTAACTTTCCCCGTTTGCCGAAACGTATCACCCCTTTCCATGGCGATACTTTCAACATGACCTTATCTCCTACTTGAAACTCAAGAGGTTTTCGTCTTACGTCGGCATAACTCTTTTGACGATCACGGGCGGCCTGGATATGGCTCTTGATTTGAACTATTTTCTCGGTTGTCTCGTGGATGATCTCTGGGCCAGTGAGCTGACTGTTTCTAACTTCAGTCCAGAAGATAGGTGATCGACACTTGCGCCCATACAACGCCTCAAACGGAGCAGCCTTAATGCTGGTATGGTAACTGTTGTTGTACGAAAATTCTACCAACGGTAAGTGTCTATCCCAACCTTTTCCAAAGTCACGTACACAGGCATGTAACATGTCCTCCAATGTCTGAATGGTTCTCTCACTCTGACCATCGGTCTTTGGATGGTAAGTTGTACTCATATCCAATCGAGTACCTAATGCTTTATTAAGGGACTTCAAAAAATGTGAAGTAAATTTCCCATCACGATCAGAGATGATCGCAACTGGCACTTCATGCCTTGAGACTACTTCCTTCAAGTACTGTCTCGTTAACTTTTCTAATATGTCATCTTCTCTCATAGGCAAGAAATGAGCAGACTTAGTGAGACGATCAACGATTACCCAAATCGTGTCTTGCCCAATTGCCGTCTTTGGCAATTTCAACACAAAATCCATTGTTATATTTTCCCATTTCCATTGTGGGATCTTTGGTTGAACCAACAAACCAGATGGTTTATGATATTCTATCTTAACCTTGGCACATGTTAAACACTTGCTAAAAGGTGGCAATCTCTGCTTTCATGTTGGGCCACCAATACAACTTCTTAAGGTCTTGGTACATCTTGTCCGATCCAGGATGGATGGAATACTTTGACTTATGCAACTCATTCATAATCAAGGCCCTTAAATCTCCAAAATGTGAAATCCAATTTCGATTGTTCAAACACAATGTTCCGTCGGTACGAGGTTCTAGTTTGTTAATCATGCCATGCAGATCTTCATTGATGAAGTTTTCTTCTTTTTTGGCTTCCGATTGAGCCCTCAAAATCTGCTTAGGAAGGTTCAAACTAATAGTCATAACTAAGGCTCGAACTCGTAGCGGCTTGTCTCTTTCCTTTCGACTTAGGGCATCAGCCACCACGTTCGCCTTTCCTGGGTGGTATTGAATCTCACAGTCGTAGTCGCTTAATAACTCTAACCCTCGTCGTTGTCTCATGTTCAACTATTTCTGATCGAAAATGTGTTGCAAACTCTTGTGATCAGTGAACACAACGCACTTCGTACCATACAGATAGTGTCTCCACATCTTCAAGGCAAACACTACTGCACCAAGCTCTAGGTCGTGCGTGGTATAGTTCTTCTTATGAACCTTTAGTTGGCGGGATGCATAAGCTATGACTTTCTCTTTCTGCATCAAAACTGCACCCATCCCTTTATGCGAAGCATCGCAATATACCACGAAGTTCTCACTTCCCTCTAGTAAGGCCAATATTGGCACACTACACAATTTCTGCTTCAACATCTGAAATGCAACTTCTGCCTTTTCTCCCCAATTAAATTTCACGCTCTTCTGAGTCAATTTTGTCATAGGCCTAGCGATCTTCGAAATCCCTTCGATAAATCGTCGGTAATAACCGGCCAAACCTAGAAACTGACGATTCTTGGTTGGTGTCTTGGGTGACGCCCAATCTTTAATTGACTCAATCTTAGCGGGATCAACGTGAATGCCTTCTCTATCAATCACGTGACTAAGAAATTGTACCTTCGACAGCCAAAACTCACACTTGGAAAACTTGGCGTACAATTCTTCTTCCTTCAATAACTTCAAAATCAACTTAAGGTATCCTTCATGCTCCTTTCTGCTCTTGGAGTAAATCAAAATATCATCGATGAATACGATCACGAATCTATCCAGATACGGTTTGCACACCCGATTCATCAAATTCATGAATACCGCTGGTGCGTTAGTCAAGCCAAACGACATTACCTGGAACTCGTAGTGACTATAGCGAGTCCTAAATGTTGTCTTTGAAATGTCGTCCTCTCGAACTCTGAGTTGGTGATAACCAGATCTCAGGTCGATCTTAGAGTAGACTCTTGACCCTTGCAGTTGATCAAACAAATCGTCGATTCTCGGAAGTGGGTATCGGTTCTTCACTGTAAGTTTGTTTAGTTCACTGTAGTCGATACACATCCGAAAAGAACCATCTTTCTTCTTGACAAACAAAACCGGTGCTCCTTAGGGTGAGGAACTGGGTCTTATAAACCCTCTATCAGAAAGTTCTTGCAACTGAGTGGATAACTCTTGCAATTCGACTGGCGCTAATCGGTACGGTGCTCGTGCTACAGGTGCAACACCAGAGACTAAGTCGATTTAAAATTCAACTTGTCGAGCAGGTTGTAATTCAGGCAAATCTTCGGGGAAGACTTCCAGAAATTCCCGTACGATCGGCACGTCCTCAAGTCGTTTCTCATCCGACTTGTCCTCATTCTTCTTAGACGTAACTTGTGCCAGATAAATTTGACATCCCTTCTGCATATACTTCTGGGTCTTCGTACACGATATAATGTTCAGCTTACTTTCGCCGTTGCAATTGTCACCTCGAATTATTAACACCTCATCTCCATATGGAATACAGACGACCTTCTCGTCACAAACGATCAATGCGTGATACTTCTCCAACCAATCCATACCGATGATGACGTCGAAACTACCAAGTTCTACGGGCATTAGATCTATGTCGAACGAATGACCTAATAATCCTAACGTGCAACCTCTAAGAACAACATTTGTTTCTGAAATTTTTCTATCGGCAAGTTCTACGGCATAACTAGTGTCTAAGGTGGATGGTGCAACATCAAGCAATGTACTAAAGGTAGACGACACAAAACTCCTATCGGCGCCCAAATCAAATAGCATAGAAGCATAACAGTTATTGAGAAGAAACGTACCCGTAACAACGTTGGAATTGGGGTTTGTTCCTCCTCCACCAATGGCGTAAGCCCCTGCTGTAGCTTCGTTACCTCCAGTATGGTTTCCAGTCTTGTTTCCACTCTGGTTTCTTGTCTAGTTTCTACGGTTCTGATCCCTCAACTTAGGACAATCCTTCTTGAAATGTCCTGGCCTCCCACACTCATAGCAAAAATAACACCTGGCTGATTCCCAACTGCGGCTCTCTAAGTGTTTGGAGTAACAATGACCTTACAATCCCTTGTCATATGACCAACTCTCTTACAGTTTCCACACCTCGTAGTACACAACCCTTCATGGTGCATCCTGCACTTGTTGCAGTAGGGGAGAGTCTTAACATACCCCTTTCTTTCATTGTTTCTTGCCGTATAAGCCCTTGCCACATTCTGGACTCCAATGTTTTGCCGTTTGAAAACTGGTTGCTGTCCACGATTGTCCCTCGGGTTATTCTCCAACCTTCTCTTTTTTAGCACTTCTAGCATATCCCTTCAGCTTTTGATCCATTAAGTTGTTGGCAATGCGAATTGCATCTTGAAGTTTAGTGGGCTCAGCAGCGATAACATTTCCCTGAATGTTATCGGGCAAACCTCCTATGAATCTCTCAACCTTGTCCTCCTCATCGGGGACCATTTTCGTACACAACAAAATCAACTCCTGAAACCTTTGTGTGTAAGCAGTCAAGTCGTTTCCTTTCACTGCTAGATTCCACAATTCAATCTCCATCTTCTGGATTTCATTCCTCGGGCAGTACACTTCTGTCATCAACCTCATGAGTCCAGCCCATTTCATGGCATATGCAGCATCTACACTAATTGTCCTCTTGTGGGTGTTCCACCAAGTCAAAGCACTATCCTGCAGTGTGCATGTAGCATATTTCACTTGGTACTTCGATGGACAATTACTTATATTGAACACAGTCTCCATTTTCTTGAACCAGCGAGTCAATCCGACAACGCCTTCAGTTCCTAAGAAATTATGTGGCTTACACTTCAAGAAGTCTTGGAATGTGCACTCTCGAGCCACTGGCATGAAACCTCCATAGTACACGCCATGATTCCTATTTCCATTTCCTCCATTCCCTCCATTTCTATTTCCTCCATTTCCATTTCCATTCTCACCTTCTTGTTCATTTTCTCCATTTCCATTTCCTCTGTTACCTCCGTTTTCATTTCCTCCATTCTCACTTTCTTGTTCATCCCCATCCTCATTTAGGGGTTCAAGGTTCATTGCGGCTTCACGAGCATCCATCTCTTCAGCTACTCGGCGATTAACCAAGCCTTCAATCTCCTCGCAAGTCATGGATGATCCAGATCGTATGTTAGGCATTTTCCTACAGCATAACAACGTAACACTCTATGAGATTTCTAGGTGATGCGAGATCACTGACGGTGTTAAATAAAATCTACGGTTGAATACATGATCGAAATATATTCATAGAAATCCTATTATGCATGACGCAAAAGCATAAGTAAATCAAATCATGACATCATATCATAGATAAATATCAATTTTTTTTATCATCGAACATAAGTGATTACATCACATTGGTTTCAAAATACAAAAAATACGAGTTCCTAACACTACGGTCATCACTAAACGCTACTGCTCAATGCTGCAACTCTAAGGAACATAACTAAGGATGGTAGCCCATGTGCTTCCTAGCACATGCCTCAAGTCTGCCAACTCTCACTCGATCATAAAATCGAAGTCGTCGTATCTGCCTCAGCTCTCTCTGCATACGTGACATGTCACGCTGGAGTCGGTCAACTCTCTGACTCTCAACACTCGTGGTGCCTCTAAGCCTCCTGTTATCCCTCTCCAACTCAGCAATCCTCTTAGTCAAAGCAGTGACTGCCGACTCAACCCCAACAATCCGATGTCCCTGCTCCCTCTGAACTACCTCAATGACCTGTATACGATGGACTAGGATAGCCTCGGTGTGATCATGGAACCTCTAAACCAAATCTCCCAATGTCTCATACGTACTCCCTGTTACTCCCTCCTGAGCAAGCTCAGGGATAACCTCTGGTACCACAGGAGGTGTATATCCATCGTCACTAACTACAATCAGGTCTCTCGTACCCGTCTCAACATCATCCCGAGCAACGGTCATAGCCTCAACCCTAACATCAACTCCACTAGCTCTAATAATATCAGCAAAATCAAAACATGCCTTGATAACTGCCTCAACAGGGTCAATATCCATCCCATCACTCCTCTCAACATCATCATCCACCTCTATATCAGTCCCTCTAGACCTAGACTGCTCAGAACTCTCATCCTCAACGTCAACTCCTAAACCAACCTCTCTAGGTATGTATGGCTCAAAACTATCATCTGAACAACCCTCTAAATCCGTCGCTGACTCAAGACTCCTAATCCTCTTAGGTGATGGTATCAAATCAGCACGAACAGGAGATAGAGCTCCGACTACAAGTGGTGATGCAGATACAGATGTCATAGGGGACCTATGTCTCTTGCGAGATATCCCTGCAGAAGTACTCGGTAAATCAGGAGAAGAATGATCTGACAATAAGTGTCTCGATGAAGAATCAGATGAAGCATCCGAATGAAGATCTGATGATGCCTCTGATGATGAATCTGAAGAAGAATCTCGAGCTGAATCATCTGGAGAAAAATAATCTGATGAAGAACGATTGACAGAATGTCTCACAGCAAGACGATGAGTAGGCAGTGGTCCAACCCTCTTCCTCGCAGTCATCATATGTACCGGCCCATTGGGATGGTAGCGGTACGGTCGACCGTAAGGAATAGGTTGTCCAGGTGCTAGAATCATAACTCGATGACGAGGTATGACAGGTGATCTCTAGGTAGAAAAGGTAGTCTCAGTGAATGGTGTATCATGGGTAGGTGATGATGGTGTATCAGGTATATCACTATCTGAAGAGTCATCGGTCGATAAAAGAAATGGTGAAGTAGCTGGTAATGGTGGTATATGGACTGATGATAGATCCTCAGATGGATCAGACTTTGTATCAGATCGATGCTGGTGTATAGTCTGGGGATAGTGGTATAGTAGGTGCCATGATAAGTGTCTCTGTGGGTATCACTGTAGTGTCAGTCTGAGTAGTGGGTGGAGTAATCACTGGTGTGGTGTCAGGAATAGTGGTAAGGATAGTGCCGAACAAAATGACTCGCTCAGTAGGTGTCCCCACACTGTCCTCTGACGAGTCCGAAGAATCTAAGATGATAGAAATAGCCATGACCTGCACAAGCAAAAATTTATATAAATATCCTTTATACCAACCATGCATTATGCGGGAAATAAATGAACAAATGGGTAAGTGAATGAATGAAATGAAATGAATAGGCCATCGAATGCAATACCACGAAAAAGAAATGCAATATAATTATAGTAATATTAGTTATATTTAGTATTTAATTACATAGTACATATACATACTACGTATACGTAAGATCACATAAGGCATGTATAATCACGTAGGATCACATACTGGTTATAGTCCAGACCTAGTTTATACTACCTGGTTCTCTATAACCTTGGCTCTTAAAACCAATCTGTCACACCCCCAAATAGGGTCCCGTCCGATTTAGTGTCCGGAGGCGTGACGTCATCGAATCTCTCAAGTACAAAGCATAAAGAACGACCTCTAAGGGTACGTTTTAATAATAAACACCGTTGCATAAATTCAAAATAATAATAACTTTACATTGATCAAAGTTAAAATATTTAAAAGTTAAAAATGCGGAAGCTAAAATAAGTTCAACAACGGTATTTAAGATAATCATAGATAAAAGCTGGAAAACTGGTTCTGTCAACAGACTTCATATAGATCATGCAACAACATCCATGCTATGCACCTGAGAAAAACATGCTTAAAACGTCAAGATAAAGTTGGTGAATTCATAGGTTTAGTTCAAACGTTGTTAGTGGACCACAAGATATCAAAACGTATGTGACAGTTATAGGAGATACAACTTCACATAAAAAGGTATTTACATTGCACTAAGCTCATGACACTGAAGCTAATAGGGAGGTAGCATGTATATTGCTATAAGTAATTATTTGCCCTTACAGGTGTCCAACCAAAGACAACCTAACCAGTTTTGACATGACATATATCCGTTTATCGAGAGCCCCGTGGGTAGTGAGCGCTACTCACCTGGATAGGGATAATTAGTCCAAATAGATCTATTTATTCACTCGCGCTCCCTCGACCGGTCCTCCGGTCAAAAAATTGACAGTTCATGATAGTTCGGGCAGTAGTGGTCTAATCGCTACTTAGGCAACACGTAAATAGGGAAATCTCACATATAGTACTTGTGTCTAATTTTAAAAAAACAAGCAATGTTTCTCACCCCAAGTTATAAAACATTTATTCAAAACGAGTAAAAAAGTGAGGTTATGAACTCACCTTATACGAGTTGTGGATCAAAAGAAATCAATCAAGTAAAAACGAATCTCACGGTCCTAGCGACAACCTAGCATATAGTTGTCGTTTAAGAATAATGTACAACGAATAACGCTTAACGCAAGAGCTAATCATCCGAGCATGAGTAGACATGACGTATCCTTTTCAAAATGTACTTTCGAAAGTTATAAGTTTTGACAAGTCTCGACACTTTAAAACATCTTAGAAAATATTTCGTCTTTTAGTGTATTTCATCTTTTAGTACATTTTGTCTTTTAGTGTATTTCGTCTTTTAGTGCATTTCGTCTTTTAGTGTATTTCATCTTTTAGTGTACTTCTTCTTTTACTGTCCCGACACATCAACGTTGACTCAATAACTAAAAATGTTGACCTAAACT